>VWZL01000114.1:441638-514138 GCA_013396915.1 Stercorarius parasiticus | reverse complement strand
TAAAATAAGTATCAATCTGCAAATGTTATTTTTAATGGCTGCAAATTTACCAGACAATCTAAAGCATAAATTGATAGCTTTTCTTTTTTGTTCTGATATCTTATCTTTGTCTTGGTTTGAGGTAAAACAGAACTAATTTTCTTTTCAGTAATTTTACTTTTCAGCTAAGTCTCTTCTAACTAACTAACTCTCTGAAATTAATGGCATATTTTTCAGACAGTGTCTGTTTCTGGCAGTGATAATGTCTGATGTTTATAGTCAATATCAAGGAATGGTAGGTTAATGGTAGTTAATACCAAAGCAGTGAAGCTCTTGCTTATACATATTGCTACAACAACTAAGGTCAGATAACTTTGTTATGTACCAAGTTGGAGGGTTGGAAGCGGAAGAGTGTAAAGGGGTCGCACCTGCAGGGAGGAGCAGACAGGACAGGTGACCCAAAACCGACCAACGGGGTATTCCATCCCATCTGCATAATGCTCAGTGTAAAAGCTGAGGGATCAAAGGGGTCAGTCTCTTTTTTCAATGGCTGGTGTCCTAGGAGGACTCTGTGTCTGCCTTTTGCTATGGTGTTTGATAATCATCTATACTGGATAACGTCCAGTATAAGCTGGACTATCCACTAAGCTGGATAATGACTTTATCTGCGCACCTTAGGCATCACGTAATGGATTCTATTACTAATTACACTTTCAATTTTACCTTGGGAAAGTTTACTTCACCCATTTATGTATATGCCAAATTGACACCACGAGAGCTAGGGGATTTTGGAAATGATTGTTATTACCAAATCATGATTTTATTATTAATTCTCTTGCATGTGTTGCAGGCATGGTTTTATAGTAAATTTTGGTGCTGTCAAACCAGGACAATCTTGTTTAATTATTTTGATATTGTTGTGAAGAGCAGAAAAGGTGTCCTTATTTACAAAGAAGGGAAGAAATATCTTGACACAGGAGCTGGCTTTAGGAAAAAGAAACACTGCAATCTGAGTCCTAGACTCAGTGTAGGACCAAGTCACAATCCCATAGATTTAGAATTCTCTGCTTTTTAGTCTTCACAAGATAAGATATAAAATGTCTTTTTTTTTCTTTTTATTGATACTCAGGAGTGTTTACAAATGCACAAGACAAAATAGGAGAAAAGAAAATAAGGAAAACAAAATTGGCCCATTATGGATAAATGTTGTCCCATCTTATTTTAATATCTATTATTAGATTGCCTGACATAAGAGTCTTATACTACAGATCCTTCATTTAATTTTTTTATGTAATATTGTATGCTGTTTAACCATTGCAATAAGTATTTGCAAATCACAGAATTATAGAATAAATTCACATTCACCCAGGAGGTCATAGAATCCAGCATCCTGCTCAGGGTAATGTCAACCAGTCACGTCCAGTCAGGTTTCAAAAATTTCCAAAGATAAAAATTCCACACCTCCTCTGGGCAACATTTTCCTGTGTTTAATTATCCTAATAGTATTTTTTTTTCTTTATGTCATGCTGGAACCTTCCTTGTTAAAAAGTATAAAGCACTATGCTGCTTTGGAAACAGCATAAAATTTTTTTGATCAGCTCCTCTTTTTAGAGAATGCCTAGTAGGAAAACTCCTGCCTGATGCTAAAAAAAGCCCACCCAGCTCCCCCAGACTCCCTTCACAAGTCTTGTGCACCAGACCCCAAGCAGCTTGGTGACCCTTACACAAACCTGTTCAAGTACTGGGGGGGCCTAGAACTACTCACAGTATTTAAATGTGGTCTAATAAATGCCATTATGGGAATAATCACTTTCCTTGATTAACTGACTACACTCCTATTAATGTAAATGCAGAACACTCCAGCTCAATCAAGAAGACGGGCATAAAACAAAAAGGAAATTTCAGCACTCAAATGAGCTGATGCAATTTTGAAGATTGATATTCCCAATAATTGATAAAAGGTACTCTTCCCATTTACCCATCTCTATGAGTGTTTATTCTAACTTTTCAGATACAGTCTCTTACCTAATCTCTAACACGTTCAGGTGTTTGAAATACTTGAAAAAGGAGACTTTAAATGAACTTTACAAAACCTCTGCTTTTCTTCTTTGCTCTTACCCACTGAAAAGTTAGAATTATTCTTCCAAAACTATTGGCTAATGCAAGTAATGTTTAGATGTCAGCAATCTTAGCAGTCCACTGGAAAGGGAAGATTTTTGTCAAACACGATTCTACTTTTGGGACATTCCATGATATTAGAAATTAAAATTATTATGCCCAATGAGCAGATGGAAAACCTACTTTAGAACTGCATCATTTCATTTGCAAATTGTTTGAGACATACTATAATTTATTCAAGCTCTGTATTCATATAGCGTTTTGAATAATGGAGCCTTGATTCTACACACCTGCTAAGTAAAAATAATAGTGAATATTTAAAAAACAAGAGCAGTTCTTTTGAAAAACCTGCTCAGATCATTCTCTAATCAGATATTGGATTTTTCAGTGCAGCCTCTGAGTGTACAGGAAGAACAGAAATGATCATAAACAATGTCTGATGAGAGAGAATACCGTATTTTGTTTGGCATAGCTATATAGAGTCATGAATAAACAGTGTAAACGAAGACTGACTATACTTCATACTATGCTATCTTATGGAACCTCTCAGTGCTCTTTATGTGCAATGCACATAAAGGAGACCAGCTTCAGCAAAACTGCTTTTCTATATCCCATGGAAGATAGTATGCAAGGGCAGAAAGTGAAAAACATCCCATGATTCTAGCCTTTGAGATCCTAAAAAGTTCAGTTCAACACAAAACTTTGCTGTTCCTCTAAGGCAAGATCTATATTGGCAGCATCAACTAAGAGGCCCCTTCTCAGGCATAAACTTTCCAGTTGTCTACGTTGAGAATGTATGCTTTCAGACTCAATAGCAGCCCATCTTTAGTCTGTTTGGTTTAAGGACCTGGTATGGTATCAGCTGTACTCTACAGCTAGCATCTCAGCCTCCCTTTTTATTTAGGAGCTTGTTTTTGCACAGGACATCTTCTTGCCATGACAAGACAAGATTCTGTTCCTTAATTCTTGACCTGCAGCCACCCACTCCTCTACAGTGTCCACAGTTTGAGACAAACTTAGGAAGAGACACATTACTAATTATGGATAAACTAGAGCGGTTTCTACAGCTTTGGTCAGTAAATAAAGATAGTCTGACAGGACTCAGTCTAGATAAACTTAAATGTAATTGTAGATACATTGTAATTGTTTCGTGCTCGCAAACTATATTCAGTGCAGTACATTCTGTCACACACTGCTGCTTTCAGTTGTTTTCATAAAAGATATGTCTAGCACATTCTGTACAAATCGATTCAATTCAAAGCTGATGAGAATGTACGTATAAAAGTGTACCCTCCACCAACTTAAGTAGTTCTCAACTCAAACACCTATCAGTTTCTCTCTGACAGTATTTTGTTTTAAAAGCAAATTAATAGACATCCTTAGTACAGACTTTAATATCTGGAGTTAAAGACAGTTTTAACTTAAGCTCTATTTTCTGGAGAGCAATACAGCCTATTAAGAAGAGAAGAAAATACAAAACCTGCAATTTAGAGGGAAGAGAAATAGATTAGTGGATTAATATTTGCAATTGGTTTTTCATTATACCAACACATGGCTGTCTAGGAGTATTACACAGAACTGAATTTAAACCCCTTGTGAACATACTTATCCTTATGGGATAAAGACTGATTGGACCCATTACTAATATTTACACACCATTTTAGTTTTCCGTGTTGTTTTCTGATATTTGCAAAACAGATCTGTACTGTCATTAAATCATATCCAGCATGTTACCAGTTAAATTCTTACAGAGAACTTTCACCAAAAATCTAAAACAGTCTCTTTTTTTAGGGTGGGGAGAGGTGCAAGAATTTCTATTTATTTTTTTTTTTCCCTGAGGATCAAAAATCCAAAACACATGGGATCTTTAAATCACAGGTCGGTACTGAATATTTAACTAAAAATCCATAATAGTTATCAGTTACCATTGTAGTGACTGGAGTTAAATTCTTGTTTAAAAATCCATACTGACTTACAGCTTTTCATCCTTATCTCAGACATGATACTGTCTTCCATTCTGTCCCAAATAAAAGTCACATAATGAGTATGGAAAGGCTAAGAAAAAAAGATCTATATTTTATAGGATAGTTTTAAATTACAAGACAAAAATAAAATGCAGTAAAATGAATTCTTGGTCTGATGCAGTCAGATAGAATACTTCCCTATATTTATGGAATTGTGCGTAATTTCGAGCAGTGGAAGGGAATACTGATTTCAAAGAGGTATGGTGCAAGTATGACTTGCAAGGAGCAAGTATGACAAAGGACTAATGAGATAACTTACTGGTAGCTGTGTTTAATCTATTTAAATTACATTCTTTTCGGCAATATTACAACCAGACAATGCTGCTACTCTGTTTTTGAAGATGAACATGTAAATCAATTAGGAAAAAATTATGCCTACAAAAATATTATCTAGAGCATGATCTACAAAAGAGCAGACCCTGCATCACTCAGTAATGTATGCCCCAGACACAGATAGCACATACAGTGTGCATCCTATTCTAGCATTATTTCAAACCTGCCAAATTAAGCCACATACTTTTCCTTCATTCCCTCACTTTTCTTTGGATAAGGACTATGAAGAAATTGAAAGGAAAGATGATTACCCACTTAAATGCACACAGACATCTCTCTTGCACTATTAGAACAAGAAGTGTGCAGAGAACAGCTTTCACTGCAAAACCCTTAGCACAAAGATTTCACAAGCTGCAAGCTTTCATCTAATGAGCACAATTTGAGAAATGAAAAGAATCTTACCTCATCTTCTTCATGAACTGCTGAGCATACTGATTCAATACTGGATATTGTTGAACACAACAAGGTACCAAGGCATTCATGCAAGATACCCTTAGCTCTAGCAAATTACACATTCTCCCGTTCACCAGAGCAAAGAGAAAGAATGATTCTTCCTGACATTGTTTTTCAGGGCTTCTGTACAGGACTACACCCTCAATCCCGATTTTACTGCATAAGAACTGACAGGCAGATAGATTACAATATTTTAAAACTTTTTCAAGAATATCCAGGATATGAGATGGATGCTTTATTATAGTTTATTACACTACTCAACAATAAAATATGTTTCTTCTTCCCTCTGTTAAAGCCTGCATTTCTTTTTTCTAAATTATGCTTTTTAGAAAAATCAAGAATTTTTCTTTGTCTGCTTGGATATCAGACCCAACTCATTACCTCACCTTATCTCCTGATTGCTGGGCTATGAACACAGTCTGTAATTGCCAACACCCCTGCTCTGCTCAAATACTCTTGTCAGTGCAGTAATTGCCCTGCCTGTACTGTGGTCACCTTCCACATCATCTTCAGTCGTGGAGCCACTCTGCTTTTGCTGCTCCCTGAAAGAAGTAGTCATCCAACACTTCTTTTATATACAAAAAATCCCCATCTGAAATAGTTGCATTGAATCACCATCAACTCTCCATTGCCTATAAATGGAACTTAATGTGACTGACTTTTTAGATACTTAAAAGATTAACTGTAAGGTTTCTAAACTTAGGCAACATTGATCAATGCAAAGTCTAGAAAGGCACAAGATTCACTTGCAAGTTGTGCACCATCTTTACAGAAGTGTGTTCTTTAGCTCTGCCCCTATCCCTTTAAATGGCTTAAAGGCACCAATAACTTTAAACATGAATAGGATCCTGATAAATTCTATTGAGTCAGGGATTAAATAGAAATGTGTAAGTTATTGAAGGGATCAGGACCAAAATCTTCACTATATGAATAAAAATATCCTGTCCCATTTCCTGGTTAATATTCAAAAACTAAACCTTCAATTAGCTCATACACAAGTAGCATAAAAACTATAGAGTAAACTTCTGCTGTAAGCAACACGAACAATGCAGGAATAATATCATCCAGCAAAAGTGGAT
Source organism: Stercorarius parasiticus (assembly GCA_013396915.1). Lineage (NCBI taxonomy): Eukaryota > Metazoa > Chordata > Aves > Charadriiformes > Stercorariidae > Stercorarius > Stercorarius parasiticus. The sequence continues at coordinate 508,152 of VWZL01000114.1, read as the reverse complement.
ACATGATGATTTATGGAAGTTACCTACTTTTACTGCTGTATTAGCTACTAGTCCTGCAGTTAAATTCAGTGTACCACTGGAGGCTACAGAAATGTGCAGATTGGTCATGGCTCGAACCTAAGCCAAAACTGAGAAAGGTTTTTTTGGTTGTTGAAAAGAAATATTGTAAAACATAGACTAAGTGTACATCTGTTCTCAAGCCTGCTGAAGACAAAGAGAATCTTTCTTTTGATTGTAACTTGCTTAGGTATTTGGTACTGTTCTACTCGATATACACTGAAGAAAGATAACTTAAAAGTGTCAGAACTATTAAAAAATTCTTAGACTATTATGTGATAATCTGTATAAATACATAATAACTGAAACATTTTTTTCTACTGATGTGAATCAAGGGTTTATTAAAATTCATGATATTCTGCATTAAAGAAATAACGTATTACAATTGTAATTGAAGATTATTATATACTAGAAATAAGAGTCAAAGATATATATACAACCTCATTTTTGCAGCACTTGTTGTGCTCTTATTGCTTAATTTATTAAATAAACTGATTTCAGTCTTTAAATAATTTTGGAACTTCCAATACGTCAGTCCATCCATTTCTTGAACAGAAAAAATGTGGATAGAGTTAAATGCTAAATGCTAAAAGACTCTGAAGAAAACTTTCGTAAAATTACTATCTTGCAAAGTATGTGAACTTTACATTGATTGTAGACTTCTCCCACAGCCAATGTATCCTGACTTCTGCTAAATATATTGAAATCTTTAAAAACAAATACTCCTGGAGTAAACAGTTCTTAGATATCTCAAGTAAGGTATAGTAGCGAAGATGTTCAAAGAGTTGCTCCATGGTTAGTTTTAAGCCAATTTTAATGAACATTTTTATTAACAATCTGGAAGAAGGTATGAATAACACAGTAATTAAAACACTGGGGGAAGTACTCTTGAGGAAGCTATGAACACTAAGGAGGGCAAACGACGGCAAAGAGCTTAGAAATATTAGGTTAATAGTTTAGGAAAACAGAAAGTGAGATTGATCTGAACTCCACAATGTTAGCCAGCGATATATAAAAAAAGCAGTGTTATTGTAGCAGATGAACACAGAAGAGGGTGCTATTCATAGCAGAACAGGGAAAAAGTTAAAATGACAGGGAAGGAAAGCCTAGGGGTGGGTAGAACCAACTCAGAAGCTTTCTACAGTTTGCCTGCAAGTTAGGCCCAGATATCCCATTAGAAATAGAAGAAAGAAATATAAGACTTCCCCACCGAAGATTTCCTGAATGGAAAGAGAATCTGAGTGGGCAATGAGACAGACTAGCTGATTTCTAGAGCAGCCTTGGTAAGGAGAGGAACATTAGCAAGGACCCAGTGCGTGCATGTGGTGCTCTGACAATCCCTAAGCAGTGGAGCTTCCCTCAGGAATATTAAGCAGCTAGTGCCTTCTGCCAAGGCCAGAGAGTCAACATAAGTTATTTAAAACTGGCTTTATACTTAAAGAGTCACAACTTGTCCTGACTGCTGTATCTGAAGTACAACTCAGATGTGTTAGAAAACATTTTGCCCCCTTTTTGGTGACACAAGTGAACTGATATATCCAATATGATTTTCCTCTTTGTATGATTTGCTCTCTAGTGCTCTTAACATACTTGAGAATCTTTAATTCTCCATTTGTATTATTTTATTCCTATATCTAGATAGTAATAAACAACTGGGTATTTCTTCCAAAACTGGGTTATTCTCAATATTTATTATAGCTTTTATTTGCATTTTCCTTCTAAATAGCCTACACCAAGCTGTTTTATATAATATTCTTACTTCTTTACCCAAGAACATTACTATTATTTACTCAAATATGTGTTTCCCTGAGTATATATTCCCTGAGTGATAAAATGGAAGAAACAGAAAACTGACTACTTTGGATATTTCTCATCTCTGTTTCTAGTAAGGCTTTTGAATATCCAGGCAATCAGTAAGGCTTTTTCTCAGCCAGAGTTTAAAAATCACCTTTGAGTATTCAAAACAATTAAGAAAAAGAACTATTTATACAATACAAACTGAATGGAAGTGGTACTAATTCCACTGTTATTTGAAAATAAAAATGAGTTATTTAAAAATAAAGGCCAGGAGGAGGCAGGGAAAGGGAGAATGGCCAAAGTTATCTCAGCAGGGAAAGTGGAGATGTAGAGCAAACATCAATCTCACAATCTATACAATTCCTGAATCTCCTGAGATATCCCTGTCTTTGGTGGGCCAGAATTTAAAAGATTCTGTGCAGCCAGAGATATTGCAGTACAGTTTCACTGACTGGCTGGCTGTTACTCTATCGCCTCTTCTTGGTGCTTACTTGCTCTCTTTCTCTCCTCTTTTTCCTTTTTCCTGTATTTATATTTGATGTCTGGTGCTACTGGCAGTAGGGTAATGGAAGAAGCAAACCACACACTCTTTTGCTGCACATGTGGTTTTAGAAGGATTAAGTACCTGGGCTGGGAGGGGGCCGTGTGTGAGGCTTCTGTGATAAGAGGCCACGGGCTTCCCTGTGCCGGACATGGCTGGTTCCAGCTAGCTCCAGTAGACTGGAGGTGGCACCTCTGGGAAAGCGTGTTTAAGAAAGGGCAAAAAATACAAGGCAGAAAAAGAGTAGAAGGGGAAAAAAAGTGAGAAACAGCAGAAGGTGAGAAAAGGAGAAGGGGAGGAGGTGCTTCAGGCACCAGAGCAGAGATTCCCCTGCAGCCCAAGGAGAGAACCACAGTGGAGCAGACTTTTTTCCTGAAGGACTGCAGCCCATGACAAAGCTCATGCTGGGGAAGAGAAAAAGTGTGAGGAGGAAGGAGCAAAAGAGAAACTACTACGTACTGACCACAAGCTGCCCCCCACATTACCTTCACTGCTCAAGAGTGGGTAGAGGAATCTGGAGTGAAGGTTTGAAGCTGAGCTTGGGAAAGGGAGGAGGAAAGGTGGCGTCTCAATGTTTGTCTTTGTTTCTCACCTACTGAGTATATTTTAGCCCACAACAGTAACAGGTAAGCAATCTCCTTGCCTTTATCTTGACCCGTGAGCTTTTTCATCCTATTTTATCTCCTTGTCCTGCTATAGAAAGGAGTAAGCAAGCAGCTGGGTGGGCTTTTATTCCTTAGCCAAGATGAACTCCCCACAACATAGAACTGGCTTGCTTCCTCTAATGAGAGTTCTTCCCTGGGAGGCAAGATCCGAGTTCTGATCAACACTGTGAGCACCTGCCCTCACATAGCGCAAAGGACTTTCCCATACTCCATCCATGAACTACAATAAGGCTTAAGTGCTTACTAATACAGTTATGGAACTATTCAGCAGAGCTATGTTTAGATACCCAGCAAAACAGAAAGTCTAAAGTGTAAGTGTCTCCACATAGATAACATGAGACTAGTCATCATCTGAATGTCTTTCAATGGCTTGAAGGTCACATAGAAAAACAGAAGAGCCCGTACACAAATACAGACCATTATTTTCTATACAGAATTGATTCCCTTCATCACTTCTTTTACTTGTGCTAAATCTCATACACATTTCTCCCTCTTCTCTTTCTGCTGTCTCTCCAGCTACTTCTGCAATATTTACAGAAGCTTTAGAAATGTTATATACAAATGAAACTGTGATACTATCAAGATATGCATGAAATGAACCTAAGTAACCATGTAATCTTCTTAGTGTGACCCTCTTCAGCTCCCACCCTCCCCCACTATTTGTTTTGCTCACTTGCTCTGTCATGTCTAAAATTAGACTTGTATGCTTCCCCAGGCAGAAACTACATCTTATTTCCTTTGTGAAGTCTGTAGCATATTTTAAACTGTGCTATTTAGTTCTGGGTGAGAAAAATCTTCCTCAGTCCATGATACTTTTCAGGTTTTCAAAGAAATCTTAATCTGTATAAGAAAATACAATCTTTCAAGTTGAGAGACACAAACTGTTGTGTTTATGGGAGTGTACTTGAGAGAAGTACTGCTATAAACTGGCTTATGCTTTTAACTCTTCTGTAGAAATCTACTTCTGCCCACAGTCAGAAATAAAGTACTTGGATAAATGAATTAAAACTGTATTAAATCCTTGGTATTTTCCAGGGAATGGAAAAAGTCCAAATTCGAGTTGTTTTTCTTCAGTCAGTAACTCACAAGAACAGGAAAAAAACTTCTGCTCACTTTTGAGGGACACCTATTTCTCCTACTATCTTCTCTTATTTTGACTAGAAATTCTATTAGGAATGTGAAAGTTTCAACAAAAACATCACATTTTCTAGAAATGTTTTGCTATGACACATTTTCCACTGAAGAATTACATCCCTGGTGATTCCTGGACAGCTCTGGCCAATAAATTATGTCATGAACAATAATAAGCTTGAGGAGAGTTAAAATGTAGGAAATTACTTTTTCTAAGTTTGAATTAAACTTTATCAGCTTGTGATTACAGTGTGAAGACAGCCATAAAGAGTAGAAAAAAAATATAGCACGAGGGTGTTTTCAGACACAGCTTTGCTCCCTGTATTTCCTTTTTATTTGTTAAGGCTGCTTCCAGTTCAGAGTACTTGCAGCTTTTTGGATCCTAGAATGAGACATTTTGGTCTCTGTGTTCCCTCTAAACATAGTTGCTTCAGAGCTTAACTCAAGGCTCTAGGTTTCACTGTTGCTCAAAGTGCCTAAAATTTCCTTTATCATTTAATAGCCCTGTTGTACATCATGTAATAGAACTTCAGCTTCACATCAATATTTAGTTAGGGCATTGTAAGATTATACAGTTTTTATCTGCCTTACCCACTTCTTATAAAACAGAAACTAGACAGAACACCATTCCTTCCTTGGCTCACATTATAATGAACCCAAAAGAATCTCTAAAGATCATTATAAAGAACTCTTATTTACTTTTTGCCTAAAAAACAGGAGATATGATCCTGTATCACAGTGTGTCTTTATTGATCAATATCAAGTCTTAACAAAAATTTTAATAATCACTCTGAACTATGCCTGCAGTACTTGAATTTTCCTTAGAGCTCTTCCTTCCAAGCATTAACTAGCACATGGGATTTCTTTTGATTCAACATCTTTGACAGATTTGCAGGCCTAAAGTTTGATTACACAAAAAATTGATTTCAAAATTCCTAAAGGTTCATATTTGACAGGTGATTGACGTGCTTATCTTCAGAGCTTATAAATTAATGTTATACATTTTATAGGGTCTCAGTAGCTCTGTATTGCATCATTGCTACTGGTTTTGGCACATTAAGTAATTGCTGAAACATTTTAAAACAGTGCTTGACAGAGGGAGAAAACCTTTACGGTTCTTTTGCCTTCTCAGAGAAAAAGTTGGCATTACACAATGCCCTGCGTGTAACTATAAAGACTAGACTCAAATTTATGGAAGCTGAGTTCAAAGAAAGTGTGGTAATAGGTTTATTTGACACTAGGAAATAAAGCTTGGTGTCCTCTCTTTGAGGGTGAGAGGGAGTACTGGATATTTTGGTATTTTTAATAGCAAATAAACTGTTTAAATGTGAAATATGGACAGCAGTAAAATGAAATCAGTCTTTTATACAACAGCATGGTTAAACCATAAGGCTAGTCCTGTGTTATTCTGCTTGTTACTTGATTATGTATAAAAGATAATGATTTAGTTACAAGTCTGATCTCAGGAGGAGCGAGGGGATAATGCAGGGTAGCTGTGGACATGCATCATATGTCTGAAAATATGCACCAAATGAAGTGCTTCTAATGCAGGAGTTAATATATCTTTCTGTGATAAATCTGTACTTACATACACATACAATATAGTATGTTAGGCTATAATTTAGGTTCTACCGATACTCATCAATGAAGAATACTGTGGAAAATTGTTTTTTTCCTTTAATTATTTGTAATTTGGCACCACAAATAAAATTCCAGAGATGCTGTGTTCTTGTATAAAGTGTTCTAAAATCTCCTATTTATAATTATTTTAATTAAACTAGGCAGTAGTTAGAAAACACTCATCTTCTATACTAGGATTTTACTCTAATCTCATGGTTTGCCAATGCTGTTTCTATATTACAACAGTTAATTACTTCAGTGCTGCTCTTATTGGTTAATTTTATAATTTTTGAATTAATTTACTGACAATAATATCAAAATTATAGTGGACAACCTGGCAGTAGAAGCTGTATTCTCAAAAAGGACTTCATTTTTTTAATAACCTGTTTTAAATTTGAGAGGTTTCTGCCATGTGTTCTCTTGGAAAAATTGTTCTAGTAACCCTAAATTCATCTGAGTAACTGAAGCAAAAACCACTGAGGATATATACTTCTATTCCATATAGTGTGAGGAACTTCTGGGGAACTGTAAGAAACAATCACAATTACTGATTTTTTTTTTTTTTTGGTTTCTTAGATACTGCAAGGTGCTGCCGTCCTAAGGGTAATGCTTAAATGTACCAACAATATGGTAATTCTTAAAAATTGTAGTTCAAATTTTCCAACTGATATTCTTCCACAAAATAAGAATCAATCACAAGAACTGTAGGGATCATCTCTTCCCATTAGTTTGCTTTTAAGAAGTATCATTATCTTTAATAAAATTGTTATTAGCTTATTATTATCAAGGGAAAAATCATGAAAACATATCATAACATTTAAAGACAGAAAATCCACCCCCCTGTCAACACTAGTGGCTATTTCTCATTTATTCCTCGCCCATCTCACAGATAAAAAATTTGGATTTGATGAGCATGGATTCTACATCTGTTAAAGTTTTGTGCTATGAACTATTGAAATATGTAGACTTTACATGTTCCTGAGCAATAAACCCATAGTGATTAAAATAGCAACCCTGCTAAGTGTGGATAAACTCGAAGTTTACAAAGGCAAACGTCCTGAGTTGAATCCTGGAGAAGTAATATGTCTTTAGTGATCACTAGAAAACACAACTGATCTCTGCCAAGATAAACTTTCCTTTACATTTGCAAAGAGAAAATTGCATAAATTAGGAAGAGAAGTTGCCCCAAAGGTATGATTTCTTTAACTGTGATGTCACAGACCACGAAAAAGAGAGTTGTATTTTCCATCTATATTTTTATTGCTGCTGCTTAAAATATAAATCTGTACCCTCAAACAAACTCAGTAAACAATTTACTGAGCTGTGGTGCTCCAATTTTTGGGCATATATTGTAAAATAAGAAAACTATTGAAAATGCTTTGCATTCTCAGTGCCATATCTCACGGAAATACTAAACAAATGATCATCATTTAAAAAAATAAGATATTCGATATGAAACCAGAAATTATGAGTACAACCAAAGATCAGTTCTGACTAAAGTTGAATGAACTCCAACTAGTTAGGTTAGCTGACAAGATAACTAGCAGGTTTTAGTCCACTTTGAATATGGAAAGAATATTAACAGGAAGCCAATGTTTCTATGAGTCTTCATTAAAGAAGTTGTGAGGATACTGTTGTATTCTTAAAGGAAACAAAGGCATGTTCTGGATTAAACCAGCTGTAGAGTTAAGTCTGCAGTTTTGCTGCAATGATATATAACTTGCACCAGCATAAAAAAAAAAATTAAAAAAAATGGTGAAGCAAAGAATTAATTTGGAAAAAAAAAAGAGAATGGGTAAGGGAAAAACCTAAATTTTGAATTTTGACTGTGACAATGGCTGTTAGCTGAAACAAGAAAGAAAAAGGTCACAGAGGATCTGGAATACAGTGTTGTATCCCTAACCCATTTTATCTGACACAAAATTTAATCAAAGGAGATGAAGAGGATAATCCAAATGAATTCAGTCTTCATTCTATCTTAAAAGGTGACGTCTTTCTAACAGTGACCATTCTTATACCTGACTCAATTCATATTGACTTAAAAATATTATCTGTTCTGTCATAGTAAAGAAACCAATACTAAAACCAGAAATAGTTAAGACTACCAGTATTCAATTAAATTTCTAGTTGAACCTGGCAAGGGAAGAGAGGTCTGAAAGATTAGAAAAAATTAACTTTTTGTTCCAGGACTGGCTTCTGATCATTTGTAATTTGTGCTGGGGAAAAAAAAAGAAGTATACATTTTACATATAAAAATTTACATGTAATATAGTTAGTTCAGTTAGCAGGCAAAAATACTAGGGAATGTCGAGAAGGGGTATGCTACAGTCCTGAAGGCCACAACAGAGCTCTATATGCTTCCTGTACCACTGGGGTTCTAAGATTCAAATAGAGGAAGCATTAGACATGTCTGATGGAGAGATAATAACTTAATAAATGCTTATAAAAGTCCAGAAAAGGTATCGAGTACTCTGTATAATCCTGCTACTGTCTCTATATTAAAAGCACACTTTTTGTCTTAAGTTTTCCCATGCATTAATGAACTACTTTCACTTATGGTAGCATACGCACTTACAGAAGCCTATTGTTATCCCCATCAGAGGGCTGAAGTGAGCACTGATTTGCAATGAATAAAGGCTTACTTTTATACTAATGTTTATATATACAGTCACTCCTGTCTGGTACATATCAGTGAAATAAAGTAATGTTAACAGCCATCTTAGTTTGGCTGATTAGAATTCATCCTTGGACAGCCCTGGAAGTATTCTGTAAACAGGAAAAGATAAACAATACTGTGCTGAAAATATTAATAGACACTTCTTAACATTATTGAATGCAAGAACACCATCTCTTTCTAGTTGGAGAATGTTACTCTTTTTGGTGTTGACTATTACAAATTTTTGGGGTGATTCTCATCAAACGTAAACCACGAGGTTTATAGTAGGCAGGTCCATGGGGGCAACTCCATTTGATGCTGATTAGTTTTGAAAACTTTATCAAGCAAAACTCTTCTCCATTCATTGTTTCCTCTAAAATCTGACTATTATAGCATAGTCAAAAGATAGGTCTATTACTTTCAGGAATTCCTCCAAAAAATGAAGTATTTTCCACTGTCTCATTCTAAGCTTAGTTTTAGTAAATAGATGGAGAACATTTGTAGGGATAGGCCTCTTCATCAGTTCACATTCATCAAAAGAAATCCCTCATGGCTAGAAAAGGAAAATGTCACACTTATCTTCAGAAAGGGGCAGGGAGGAATATCCAGGGAATCACAGACCAGTAAACCCTACTTCAGACTCTGGAAGATATGGGAAAAGTCTTCCTAGAAGACACTACCAGATAGAAAAAGGATAATTTGTCCTTTTCAGAAGAGCCAGAAGAGACTTACCGATGACAAATCTTACCTAACCAACTTAGCCACTTTCAGTGATAAGAAGACTACTTCTGTAGATGAGGGTAGAGCAGTAGATGTTATCTGGATTTTAGTGACTGTTTATCAGAATGTCCTATGGCATCTATATCACCAAATTGGGAAGGTAATTCCTGGTTGTCAGTGGACTGCACGGTTGAGGAAAAATTGGCTGGACTTCCGAGCTTGATAGAAGAGCAAATAATGAACAGTATTTCTCATTGGGTTAATACAAGAGCAAAAGAAGTTTAATAGCTTCATCAGAAACCTGGATAGTGGAATGGAAGGTACCTCATCAACTTTCTGGGTAATGCCAAACCAGAAGAAGAGAGGCTGATGCACTGGAGAGCAGGACTGCCATTCAGAGGGAATTTGGCAAGATGGAAGAACAGCCTGACCAAAAACCTCATGACGTTTAACAAAGGCAGATGAAAAGTCCTGCAGTTTGGAAGCAGAAACACCACGCACAGTACAGGTGGGTACTGACTGGCTGTAAGGAGGCATGACTTGGGAGACTGTAAGGAGACTTGACCTGAGCATGGCCCTGGGACACCTTCAAAGTTGTCCCTGCTTTCAGTGTTGGGTATGGGAGCAGATGACAACCAGAGGTGTCTTCCAACCCAGTTTATTCTATAATTGATCATATTGTCTGGGAGACATCTATTTACACGAGAGGACAAGACTGAGGTGCGCAGCCTTTGTTAGCACTGCTCAAGTGAGGCAGAGTTAATATGCAGGTTGCCCTAGAGTACTAGGATGTAGGAAATATGGATTACATGCAAGTTTGCCTTCAAGCATGAGCCTTCAGCTGTGGGCTATGCAATGCAACGGACATAGCCAATAAGCCTGGAGGAGCCTGGCCTCTCTGACCATAACGTATTAAAAGATTGACAGCTCTAATTTTCCAGCAGCTTGATATGAGATATTTTCTAAGAATTAGGCCGTATTTTTGAATTTTTAATACAGGATGGTTATGCATCTTATGGTAGGCACCTCAGAAATCACGAATATAAAATTATTGTTTTTTGTATAGGAAAATATATTTTTTAGTATATAAAAATATACAGGAATGTGTATGATTTAGCATATGGAAAAATATTATTATTAAAAAGTTAAATATATTAAGAAAAATATTTTTGCGAGTTTATACATGAGAAACTAATTTTTTGTATTAGAAGAAAAAATACAGCTTATTGTTCATTCAGTCAGACAATTACTGCTATTTAGCCAAGTAGAAATTAATCTCTCGGGAGCACTGTTCTGCTTTTGAACAAAAAAGGTCATGTGGGAGATAAATAACACATTTAGGATGGGAGCACTCCTAGTCGGTAACATCTGTCATAACAAAGTTGACAAATATGATCACAGTAGCAAGTATTAGGCCAATTCACAGACTGTCCAATAAGATAAATGTACATCAACCTTAAATGTCCACTAAATGCACAGTCCCAAAGCAGAAATTTCCTGCTTACAACTATTTCCTCTTTCTTTTTTACTTTTGAATCTGTACACTTTGAGCAGTACCCTTCATGGAATTTAGAATATTCAAGAAAAAGCCAGGAAGGAAAACTGTGAAATACATAAAATATAGTATAAATCAAACTTGCACGGGCAAACTTACATAGCGTTTTGTTTCTCTGTCATCTGATATCATTCTCCGCTAACAAACAACCACTTTTGTGCTAAGTATTTTGAAGCAAGATAATTATTTTGTAGATGGTAAGCAAACAATGAAGTACAATATCTAAATCTACATCGCAGCACACAGATACTAAAATTAACTTTCACAGCCCAAGTTAGCTTTTACTCAGGCTAAATGCACTGTGTTGCAAGCATGCATTACAAGAAGTCTAGAAATTGCTAACAGTTCTAATAGGCTCCCTTTCCTTGTTTTTTTGAGCAGTAACTCTTGTTATGAGAAGCGTATTTGGCCAATATATCCCAATACAAACTCAGTTGGTTTTCGTTTATCCAACTATACAGTGACTTTGCTTGCAGAAGTTAAATTTATTTTAAAGAGAAAAAAATCTGTCAAAACCAAGGTCCTGTGCATGGTATTATTAAGAATACAGACCCACAATCAAACATGAGTAAGTGATCATTTCTTAATTCCAGGCAGGTCACCACCATCATCTGTGTATTCTCCTTTTGTCTGTCCCATTGATTGTAAGGTCAAGTTCATCAGTTTAAACTAGCTTCACTGAATTTAAGCTAACACATATTATCTTGCCACAAGGATAATTTAAGAATATTCATTGTTACATTAGTATCAGTGGTAGAGAGTAACAAAAAAAAAAAAAAAAAGGTGTAATTGTATGCCTTTATCCTTACTAGGGACTGAAAGGCATGGCATGAATTTTGCTATTGATATCAGCAGTTCTTTTAGCTTTAGGCTAAATTTTCAGACTGTGATATTTTTATGGTCTACCTTTAATAGTTCAGGAGAGTTACTCTTCTTGCTGTGACCACACGTCGCCTTGAGTGAATAAGTGTGTACATATAAAACAGGCAAGCAAGACACTGATATAGCTCCTATACACATGAAAACAAATCATTAAAGATATTCCATAAAAATATTTTGTTTGAATCTGGGCTAAAAGTGTGTCTTATCAAGAAATTCTTAAGAGTTCTCTAAAGTCTCAGGGACTTCAAGAAAAATTCTGAAAGAGGGGTACCCTTCTTTCTTTCCTATATTTTCTTCTACAACTCCCTGTACGCAGAAAATTTAATTTGCTTCATTCAATCCATTATATTGCAAAAAAAAAACCATGAAACATTTTCATTTTGTATTTAGAATAGCCGAAATTCACCACGTTTATCACTTGTCTCAAGCAGCAATTGCAACCTAAAACAAGATAACTTTCCTACACCTTCTGCTGATATAACTTTCCATCTATATTCATCTCTAAAATAAGAGAAGTATTTCTCATAAGAAGGAACTGGTTGGTGACCAAAGAAGCAAGTCAGCTGCTTTACAACAGGAACTATCTTTTTGTTCGTATTGTATTTGCTTGCAAATAATCCCTGCTGGGCTCTAGGCTATAGGGTGCTGTAAACTAATTACTACACACAAAGAGATTTTGACTGTCATATATAGCTGCAGGGAGGCATATTATTATTCACCACTCCACTGAGGTGAAAAAAAGAAAACAACAATTGATACCTATTCTATTTTATTTTTTCAAAATAACATTGTTTATTTTTCTACCCACACTGTAATCTTCTGAAGGAGGTAGTACTAAAGCTCTGCTCTTAAAAGTGATGTTTTGGTTTGGGTTTTGTTGGTTTCTTTTTGTTGTTTTTTTTTTTAATAGCATGTACTAAACAATCCCGAGAAACACAAAACAAATCTGAGTATTCTGATGATGTAAGAAATCATTTTACAATTATATGATTGTCATCTTATATTAGCAATCTCTCCAACATTGCTTAAGCATTCATTCCTTCTTTTCATCCTGTTACAATATAAAAGTTACAATAATTATGATAAGTTTCTATACTAATTAAACTGATCAACACACTCCACTGAGACTTAATTCCAAATCAGGTGGTTTTTTTCTATAATTACAAACTTGATAACATAGCAAGCTGCTTCAGAAAAAAAAAAAGAGTAATTATTTTATCTTTCTAATTCTTAAAGAATTTTAAACACTCTGATTCTTTAAAAGATAGGCCCAGTTGAGACATAAATGTCAGGACTGCATTGAGTATTATTATTTTATTGTTGCAGTGAGCATAGATTTATTTTGGGCAGATGATTTAGCTATAATATGAATATTCAGTGATACTGTCAAGAAAAGAAGCAAGCCATACTTGTATAACATTATTGCATAGCTTCATATATCAGGTTACAGTCTTACATTACAAAAAACAATCTAATCCTCTTTAAAACAAATAATTATAAATAAATAATGATTATTTATTTATTAATTTTAATTCTGGTACCAAGAATCATTAATTTTATAATTAATGTGGTAGCTAAATGCACTTTATATCCTGAACAGTAATGTCTGAGGAGAATGGTAGCAGTTACTTGCACTTGTATTTCATTGGACTTTATTAAGATATCGTTTACATATATAAATTACTTCTTTATGTAAAAACACGAGGATGGATTTTTAGGGTAATTTACCAAACTCTTGGAGGTTAATGGAAGATACGGGGTCCATGAAACTTATTATAATTTGAATTTTATATTTACACAAAAAAGGCATTCTTGAGTATAAAGTGACATAACATTTTGCACCAAAGAACACCTTTACAGAACTATGTTCTCTGGGGATAAAATAATTCAAGCTTTCTACTCCTGATCTGGGCAATTGGTTGCTTTCCAGTCATAATTAGAGATATATTAGCTAGTTCAACCAAGTCAAAATCTTGACTTTTTCCCTAACACTAATGAAGTTTCTCCCTAGTATTCTACTTTGAGCAACCTTTCACTAACTTAAGCTTTTAAAATCCTGTAGTCTATTTCATTTTCACAGAATTCTCCATCTTTTCTTTTATTAACAAAGTGACAAAACACTCCATGATGGGTTATAATTCTAAATGCATTTCTAAGAGTGTAGAAAGACAATATCATATAGCTCACATGACCATTTGAACTGCTAAAACGAATCTCCAATTATTTTCAGCTTCTCTTATCACTAATCATTTCCTGATGGTCTGAGCAAATGATTTTAAGAGATGACACTAAGGAAACCTTCAAAGTCAATGTCAGGAAAAGGAATAACTGCATGGCTCTGATGTACTGTAAAAAAAAGCATAAACTTATAGCCTATATGGCAAATTATTTACATAAGAAATTTATGGAGAATATCATAGTTTACTGGGGAAATAAGACAGAAGGAGAGAGAGGGAGATACCACATTTACTGACAACTTAAAAAAAGGGAGGTGGGAGTGAGGAGACAGATCTTCACATCCACATAAACCCTTAGAGGTGCATTTCAAAGGGTAAAACTATTCCTTAGATACACGTGTTATGATTTGAGAAACCCATAACAATTTATTGTCATTTAGATAATTATTCTATCACCTGATGACCCCCTCCCGGGAGAAGGGGAATCAGGGAAAACAAGGAAACACAAGGGTTGAAATATAAATGGATTTAACAGGATAAGATTAAACAATCAACAATAGTACTAAAGAACCAGCACTGATCCCGATACTAATATAAAATATACAAGGATAATACTCAGCCAATTCTATCAGTAGGAAGCTGTGCACTCCCAGCAGTGGACAGCAAATGTCAGACATTGGGAGTGCTATGGGTTCAGGAGAAAGGGAAGGCCCCTGGGGTTCAGCACCGGGGCAAGAGGTTTTCTGGATCACCGTCACCACGGGAGAGAGAGAACTACACAGCAAGCTTTACAATTTATATTGGATGTGACGTTCATGGTATGAAATAATCTTATTGGCCAGCTTGGGTCAAGTGCCCAGGTCTTGCTCCTCCGCATCCCTGCACCTGGCAAGGCTCAAAAACACTGAGACCTTGAATCCCACATAGCCTAGCTGGCTATAAAGTAAATATTTTCACAAATTCAAACACTAGAGTCTTCTAAAAGTGTGGTTTTCCCACGCATTAGAAAATAAATTAGTCCTGTGTCACTCAAACCAGGACAATAAGGCACTTCTTTACGAAGAAACACAAGGACCAATTTTGAGAGTAATTTAGCAAACACTTTGAGGTCAATGGAAGATAGCTGTGGTTTCTTCCACTGAGCCTGGCTGAAATTACTCCCTGTATACCGTTTACCATGGGAACAGTAACAGTGGTAATGCTGTGCTGGTAAAGGCTCCCAGAGGATCATCTCTGTCCCTGTGAACTAGAATGGTACTAAGGTACTTAGAACCTGCTCTGTCCCCCATAGTTTTTAGATCAGCTCACATACACAAAGAGTACCCAGCCTTACCTCCACTACAGCTGTGGGAAAACCCACAACACTTGAGGGCCCAAGCAAAAGGCAGTTGATATTGAAAAAAGCCATCTGATAGGAGGATTTGTAAAAATATCAGGATATTTAAATACAAATCACACACAGAGCCACCACTCAAGTATATACACATCCATACACATATGCAGATATAAATATGGAAATATATAATGTATATGAAGAAAACTATTAACTGTGCTTGAACTTATGCTGGAATTGCATTTCAAATGCTATCTGGGCAATCGTGTTCCCTAAGTTGTTTCAGACTACTTACTCTTTAAACACTAAATGCACTAAATGCACAATTCTAATTCCATTCTGACAATAGCAGTATATGGTGTCTCAGTGCACAGCCCCACTATATTTCAGCTGATAATTCATTTTCTACCACATGATATGAACACAGTGAAAGTCATATTCAAAATCGAGTAGGAAAAACTATTAGCATAAACAAATCCAAGTTATAATTATAATGAAGAACAGTTAACTTGAAGTAAACAGAAAGAAAACCTGAACTAGTTTTTAAAAAGACTGAGAAAAGAAAGATGCTTCAAGTGAAGGTAAGTTATCCAGCACGTCTATACGTTTATCTGTACCTAAACACTCTCGAAACACAGTTCCAAAATTAAATTCTTTACCTCAGTTCTATGTGTACTATGAAAATTGATCAAAATGCAAAGTTAAGTTCTAGACATATAAAAATATCCAGAAATTCGGATATCTAGAAAATAGCAACATTATTTTCTTTGGAAGGGGGAGTACAGCAGGCTAAAAGACTACTTTTCTAGAAGTGCAAGTATTCAGTTTTGACCCATATCTGACAACAATAGGATTTGTTTATATTTAAAATTATTTTGCATATTTGAATGCAAATGCAAAGCATCTTCCAAGAAACCATTCTTCCTGTTGTCGATTCATCCCTTCTATTTCTATTTCACATAATACTACTAACTCAGGTAAGCAAGAGTCTGGTCTCTTATTGTTTGCTTCTTTGTTCTTTATCCCTTGCCTGGAGTGCAACTGAAAAGTGGGAAGCGGAAGGCCACTTACTATTGTTAGGTGTCTCATTGGCACGCTAGCTACAACTGTCAGAAATAGGAATTTCTGGAAATTGAATTAGTAGCAGGTTGAACTGCCTGCTGGGATTCTATCAACTGCATCAGAACTTCCCTCCCTTTCTTCAGTCTGAAGTACCACCTGTCTATAGCTTTAAAAGTCATTGGGAAGATCTGTCTCTTACTCATTGGAGATATGTTCCTTATTTTTATTTTTTGGTTGTTAGAATTATTTCCCTTTGTCTAACCTTTAAATGTCATGAAATAAAGAAGCTAATGCTGGCCCAAAAGGGTGCACTACATCCTGAATGGAAGTTAAACAAGCCTTGATGCTAAGACCATCAAAAGAACAGGAACTACAGAGAACAACAGTACATTTGTTTATGTGTTTTGTCCATTTTGTAGTCTAGGCTATGTGTAAGAAGGAGTCTGCTCCTACTTGCTGAGAGATTTCTAATGTGGCAGAAGAAGACACAGCCCCACTCAGTAAACAGAAGGCATCAGTTGGGATAAACCTACTGCAAAACACAAATATAAATGTAGAAATGTTTATGAAAGATAGAATATTATTATTCTGAAGATTTTTTTACCCATAAAAAGTATTTAATTCAATTATTTTTATTACCGTTCTTATTATTACTAAGCTATAATTTTCCGCGGAAAGAATGGAGTAAAGCAGTGCAGTGCATCTGGAAAACTGACCCTTAATTCTCTGAGATTTGTCTAGATTATAGCTTTGCATGTAGTATGAGTCTGAGTATATCATAGCGTTCAGTCCTAGTCAGATTAATCAGTGTTTGAGTTCTGCTGCACAGTATATCCTTCTGAACAATTTGATTTTTTCTATGATCCCCTAAAGATTTTTTCATGTCCCCTGGCAAGTTAGCTTAATCAAATCTTTTCATATGCATATATTTCCTGGAAGTGCATTAGAAGACAAAAATGTCGCCTGTTTTATACCTGACAGATTCTGCCTTACGTTGCCATTAGTTAAGAGATACAGAATCCTGATGAATTGCTTTGTAAATGTTTTGGGGAACTCCATTATACAGGTTTGACATATTTTTCAATTAATGGCAGTGTAAGCCACAAAACAGTGGCAAAATGCAGAAACGCACTCAAACTCATACTCTATCACTTTAATGAATGCATATTCACAAATGCCTCTCTTGAGAAATTAACCATTTGGAAGCAATCTCTCAGAATTATGTGTAAAAATGACACTTGAGCAATTTATTAAATAGTTTAGTGAGCCTATCATTTTCAAAGCTCTTAGTTAACTGCTTATTTCATTCTGAATAGGCTAAGACAGAAGCTCTCCATCAGCGTTCAACAGGAAAATATGAGAAGTGCTAGGTAGCTGTAAACAAAAGATTAAAATGCATGGATGCCTTACATGGTAGACTAAATGGATGCAATTATCACAGGATTATACAAAGATGAGGCATTCAAAACCACCACCTGTCCACTTGCAAAGGAGAGCTGTGTAAGTGGAAAACTGTGGTCTGTCCTTCAATGAACATTTCTAACAAAATCTAGGTTTCAGTTTTAAGCCCTTTGGGATGATGGTCGTGTTAAGCTCACCCCTTCTCCTAAGGAAAGTAGTGCATTTACTGATTGTATATTCCACATGAGTAGATAAATGTCTAAATATAATATACAGGTTCCTTTAGTATACAAGTGAGTTTAACAACTATTACTGTCTATTACTGACCTATACATAATGCTGTTATACACACAATTAAAAAATACTACTAAAAGAAACAGACAAGAAAACCTAATATAAAAATCACTCATGGAACAAAGCCAACAGATTACTATCTGCATCATGAAAGTGTCACATAAAAAAAAAAAGTAGCGTAGGAATACCTCCTTATTGCAATGGGAAAAGGATATCATTTGGAGGGGGGAAAGGTGTTTGGGATTTGTTTTTGTTTTCAGAGCAGATTCTGTGTATTGTCTGCGTACCTGTATTTTCCTTATGAGAAGTTTATTGCTATTGACACAGCTTAGGCTTCACGAAGAATATTCCTCCTGGATGTACTTTGTCATGAGTTATTACTGCAGCCACCAACAGACTGCAAAATTAATGTCAACTCAGTTGCAGGAGAAAGGAAATACCAGCAGGAATGCACTGGAGCATAGTAATTATTGCTTTATGTTCTCTCTGGGTGGCTAAATTATACCTAAGTAAGAATTTAAATTAAAATTACTACAAACTTGGAAGTGCACATGTATACATTCTGAACGTCTGGTTTTTATACTACTGGAATTTTTGGCATTGTTTTCTTCAATTCAATTCAACTACAGATGTAGAAATCATCAGCAATGATGTTGTTATGACAAACTCACCTTGCCTTCATTTTATTAGTAGATGTGTTCACAATATCTAGCAGTTTTGTTCACAATGAAAACAAAAAAAAAAGAAATTGCAGTGCAGTTCATGTAGCCACTCCCAGTTAAGCTAAGAACACATTTGGTAGCTTTGTTCTGGCCCAGATATGTTTATTCAACTGGGGTGATCTAACCTAAAGCTACTACGAATGGTAATGATTCTTTACAGTTCTGAGAAGCAGAAATAAAGTGAAAAGGGCTCTAATTAATTATATTATTAAGTCAAGCAACAATCAATATCAGTAATGCATGATCATTAGGTCTCTTGAGAAAACTTGAAAAAACCAAATCACTTCTAGTTTGTGCTCTGAAGAACCATGCTAATTGTATCTTACACATTCAGCTACAAAACTCCTCACAGTCTTAGGCAATGCAAGATTTCACTTTGCTTTTATCTATATCTGATAACTTCAGTAAAATGAAGCAGCTCAAGGAACACCACTTATTCCTTTCAACTTTACCTGAGCAATTATTGTCTACCTACATGAAACAGAACTATTTTTTCTTATTTTACAATCTAACAAGAGTAAGCTGGCAACTAGAGAAATATATGCTTTCAAATACTTGTTTATTTTTTTTTTAAATTTGACTCTATACTTTAAAATTTCAAACAAAACATTTTCTTTTTACTATAAATAAGGGAGGATGTTTCAGAATTATAAAAAGGATTACTGTATTGTCACTATATTTCTCAAAAGATTCAACATGTTTTTTACTTTTAGAGCACATATTAGCCACAAAAATGAAAACAGACAGTATTGAAGAGATAAAGGCCAAGGAGATTGGTTATATTTCTTTCTTATTCATCCTCAAATGCAAAATATCCCTGCTTCACAATTTTAAAGAAAAAGACCAAAAGTCAAAAAATTGGTGTTTTGGTTTGGATACATTATTTAAGAGCAGACCTTCCTGAACAAACTCATTATGTAATGTACTTCCAACGTGCTGGACTTTCAGCCAAGTGCAACTGCAATAACTTAATGTTCAAGTCATGTTCTCCCTGTAGAAACACACATGTAATTCATTTTGGTTTAGGCTTCTTAAAAAAAAAAAACCAAAAACTTTCATTAGGCAATAAACAGAGGATAAAATCATTAACTTCTTTGATTAAGGACTGACAGAATGGGCCTAAATCTTATTGTAGCTCACTTGTATATAACACTACAATTCATCCATCCAAGTTTAAATTGCTTTATATTATGAATGAATAATTTTGCCCTGCTATAAAGCAAGTTCTTACACATACATCCTTGATGGCAGAGTGGCTTTAAATTTGAGAATGAAGCAGGAAAAAGTTCATGCAAAAGAACAGTATTGTTTTCTGTAAATGAAGCAGTCACATCAGGCAATTCAGTAAAAAGGTTTTCACCTCACCACAAACTCTTTTCTTGCTATTCTTTAAAACAAAACAAAAAACAGTGGTTAAACTATTGTACTGATCTTTTTTGACCTGAAAAAAGATGTTTGAATTTTTATCAACTGAAAAAAAGGTTTAAAAACTAATGCAAAGAATTTAATGTTCCAATGCATTTTCTTGGACTAATTGGGTGAAATTGCAAGCAGTATTATGGTAAGCATCAATTAAGCCACATTTTGACATTATGAAGTATTCTCAATCAAAGAAAAGGATGTCACTAACAATTTAACTAAACATATTTGCTTTTATGTCACCATTTAGTATAATGTACGACTGCATGAGACAGCAAATTCATATCTGGATTGCCCCTAGCAATATTTTAAATTTATAGGCACTAACTTTTACTGAATCTACATAGTCAAAGATAATATATGGATAAATATATGCTTAATTTACACAAAATTACTAGTTATCATATAAAATATATACTATCACATTAATTTTATGATTAGTTATGTGCACCAATTATTTTATGTGCATTTTTATGCCTTTTTAAAACTGAATGTCAAAATTACATACAATAAATAAAAGTAGAATAATATTTCTTTGTGTGGTTTTTAGTAATGACAGCACAGTAAACAGGTAGAGACACTTTTAATGATACCTATGCATGAAGTTTTTCTAATCTTTGGACTTTAAAAAAATAGGTGACATTTATTATTATAGATAAAGGTGCTCAAACAACAGCATTTATTCAATGTCTGGAAAAAAAACCCAACCCTTCACCTAAATTGAAAGTAACCTGTACCTCATTAAGAAACAAATTTTAGTTTTAATTTTTTTTTTTTACCCACATATTGGTGTCTTTGACTGACAAATCAATTAACCAAAATGTTCATGATTCTTGCAATTTTTTTTTCAAGAGTGAAGCCTACCTGTTTACCACTCTGTCTGTCATGATTTATAAATTATTTTAATCAACAACAATTTTCAGTCTCGAGACATGCCATTTAACCTAATTGAACTGCTATACATAAATTTGCAAACCAGGAATTATTAACAGGGAAGTAGGGAAAAACTTACCTAATTGTCACTTACTACAATAAAATAAATACTCAGGTGCATATTCTGAACCAACTTAGATGACAGTTGCAGCTTTTGTTTCATAATGGTCATGATGCCGGTAACATTCATAAAGGCCCAAATTCAAGGGAATATTTTTCACCATTGCTTCAAATACTAACTCAATAAACTCAGGAGAATATTTTACCCTATGTGTGTTCACCTCATTGAATTTTCTTCACCTCACTTTCTTCTACTTAGCTGCACTCCATGTTATCTTTGCTGGTTTATATGTTCAAATGGACCTTAGTTAATGTCTACAGAAGTAGATGGAAATATTTTCCACGATTTTCAGTGGACACTGTAGTAGCCCTACAGTCTGCAGTAGTGTTTCCCAAATCTATGAATTAAACTGTGGATTTATCTGATACACAAAGAATTTACACAACAGACAGTGTAAACAGGTTAATGAAATGCATAGAACATGAAATAAAATGACATTACACAGCACTGTCTATGAGGTAGATTTATTATTTCACTAAAATTCTTATAATCAGTAGGAATGTTATTTTTAAAGGAGCATAATAAATATTAACATGAGAAATTCATGATGCCTGCTATTATCCCCACTGATGAATAGTTTATTGTTTTTTTCTCAACTACTGCTCTTGTCAACTCTCTACTAGGGAAAACAGACAATGAAAGTTCCTACAAAAAACATATTCGATTTCTGACTAGTATTTGTACTAGCATTTCATATGAAGCTGTTGAAAATTACAACAAAATTGAAAATTGCCCACATACTACAGGGAAAGTTTCTTTATAATCTCCACACATGAAACATTACCTCATATGCACTTGCATTTCTAATCATTATAGTTTTATTACAAAGCACTCATTTTTTATTTTAGTCTGAGACAAGTTCCAGAGGTTAATTATCAATTTTCAAAAAAATGAATTAAATTCTCTTTTCTGTTTTAAATTTGTTACTTTCAATTTGATTTAACGTTCCTTCCTTATCTGCATTCTGAAAAAGGGTAAACAGGAAAGTATGATTTATCTTCTCCACATAATTCTCTCTTCTCTATAATTTTATCATTTCTCCTCATATGGTCGTGTACCCTAATCTGTACAGTTTTACTGTTTTAAAAAGGATATTTTTTATATAGTAAAACTTGCATTAATTTAGCCCAAACTAAGAAATAGTTGGATTTTTAATTGTAATAAAATTGCAAACATTTGAACTAGTTCAAATAGTAGAACTACTTGTTCATTGAAGTAGTTCAAATGTACAGTAGAACATCTTTCTGTCAGGTGGCAACAAAAAAACCCAAAAAACATTACTGTGTATTACAAAGGGTTTTATCTTTAAAAAAATGCCATGCCTATGAATAACTAGTACGGACTTTGACCATGAAACCATGATGTCTCATTTCTAAAAAATAAAATGCATCTACTATTCCCCAATTTCTAGATTGCTTTAATACTAAAAAAATTGCAAAACACATCATTTATGTCTGTCCAGAGAAGTATCTATTATCTCCATTTTATTTTAATTTTTTCTTGAATTAAGAATGACATATTAAGTAACCCTAAAAGATAAGAAAACTGTACAGTTCTCCTAGGCTTAATATATAAATGAATACATAAAATAACTTGCCTCTCCCCTACAAGAAGGTTTTAATAAATCCTAGAAAATGAAGTTCTGATCTGGAACTCAGAAGTTATTATCAAAGAAAACCAGTAAATCTGTGTTTGCTGATATAAAAATATTCAAAGAATATTCATAATGTGCAGTAGCAAAATGTTAGCAATATCTTACTTCAACAGTTTGAAATAATACATGTGGATTTACCCCATACTTTACCACATTATAAAAAAATAGGAGACTTTCATGCTTCAGGGAAAAAAATCATATATTTTACACAAGAAGTAACAAAAATATGTAAACTTCACTAATCAATATGATTCAAGTAATTTCATCTGGAGAATGTTAGTGCTTGTATTTCTGATGATTTATAACCTAAAAATCCCTGTACTATTACTGTCATGTACTTCACGAGGTTTTGCAGTGTTCCTAAACTGAAACAAATTTTAGAAAGGGTGGCCTGAGTTCTTAGAAACTAGTTTACCAAAATACTTTTTAAGCTGACGCATCTTCAAAGATGAGTCTTCTTACCTCAAGGAATCTCAAAAATCTAAGTAGAAGAAGGGAGCTCCACAGGCACTGTGTTCATTTGCGTTCAATTATTTTTTTAATAATAACACATACCAACTACTGTATCTGTAAGATTACTTTTAAGTCTTAAACATTATGATATCACATTCTGTACTTGTCTATATCTCCAAACATACGTTATTAGCAAAAGTGGTCAGAAAGTGTTTGGCATAGTTTAACACAACATTGGGTAACACTGTATTGGCCCTTGCAAAATTGCTCATACTGTTTATTGCTGTTAAAGTTTCAGAGCTGAACGACTGGCATGTTTGCAATAATAAGGGACTCATATGCACTACTGATTCGAAGATCTTACTATCTTCGCCCAAATTAGTTTTTTACAATGGTTATTCTATATCTATAAATAGCGCAGTACATTAATAATATACAACAGTGATACTCCATTCTATATTAGTAACATAAAGTAATAATCAGTATTTCTCTTTAAAAGAATAAAACACTGCATAACTAAGAAGGGTACAGGATAAATTCAAATGCTCCCTCTTTTAAAAGTTAAGCACTTATTTGACTTCCTCAATACATTCAGGAGCTTGGCACAAGTTTGAGAGCAGGAGTACTGCAAAGGAACTCCTAAAGGCACATAATGAAGTGTGAAATCATATTTTGCAATGCAAAAATATATGGACTTCTTAAAAAAGATGGAGTGAGCTCATTCTAAGGTTGTACAACAAATGTGGCATTTCTATTCAATATTGCAACAGCCTTCTTGACAGCACATTATTTTAACATTGAGCATCACAGCAAAGGAGTTATCTAGTTTAGAGTGCATAATAATTCATTGTTGCCCTTCACCATACATTAAATGTCACCCACCAGAGTGACAGGAATGAAAAAATGCTTACACTAGAGTCACTACCTAATAGAATATGATTGGATGTGAGTTTTACATACAAAATAAACTATTAAAATATTTCCAAGAGCAACGTAACGGTTCTTTAATTTTTTAAAATTGTCAAAATAGAATGTCCTTTAAAAAAAACAGTAAACTGCAAAATTTAATTGTTGTAATATGGGGTCATGTGGAGTATTTTGGAGCATTTATTTATGGTGAGTATTTTTTGCACTTATATGGCACTCTGATACTAAAAAGAAAAAGTTTTGCCATCACAAATAAAGACCTGGAAAAATATTGAGTTTTGTTTTAGTTGTTTTTTTTTTTCAAAATAAAAATCAAAATCTTTTCTTTTTTACTATCTGAACATTAAGGACATCACCAAAATCCACAGAGATGTCAAACAGAATTCTTCACCGGGTAAATTTTTTCCTGAGTAAATACAAGGCTATATGAGAACCTCTGTGTAATTCAACATGTTTTTTAAACATATTTTATTTTGGAAATATTACTATTCTCATCAATTTAAATAGGGCAATCATGCCTAAAATTTAAGACAGCTTGGTAAAGCTTAATGAACTGAGATCTTCAATCTGATGTGAAATAAGTAAAGAAATAGATACACTGACTTTAAAGAAAATCCATAATTGGGTGCGTAAGGCACATAAGGTTGTCTTTTTCTGGCCTGTGACTCCTAATGGCCTTCTGAAGGAACAGAATGGCTTTAATACAGGGACTTTAATACAGATTTACCAAAATTCACCCAAAAACTGAGCTGGTTCTTCTTTTAAGTAGTCATAAAATAATTATTTATTAATTTGTTTATATTATGGAAAAGAAATAATTACGTATTTAAAGTACTTGATTAAAGTCTTGTCAAAAATTTACTATAAATAGGAATCCAAATAATTCTACAACCTTCTGTGGTTACATCTATATCAGTAAGCAAAGGGAAAGATTCAGGTTTCAGTAATGGCATGCAATCATAGAATCATAGAATTGTCCAGGTTGGAAGGGACCTTTCAGACCATCTAGTCCAACCATCAACCTAACTCTGACAAAACCCATCATTAAACTATATCTCTAAGCACTATGTCTATCCATCTTTTAAATACCTCCAGGGATGGTGCCTCAACCACTTCCCTGGGCAGCCTGTTCCAACGCTTAATAACCCTTTCAATGTAAAAATTTTTCCTAATATCCAGTCAGCACATTCCCATTCACAGTTTTGGCCTATGCCACTCTCAGACAATGCCCAGATGTGGTTCAGAGAGACAGGAAGTGCTGGCAAGCACTGGGGGTGGGATAACTGTGATGAAGGGGCATTTAGTCATACGGAACAGAGGCCACGCTGTGTCACTGGTCCTCTGGGCCAGAAAGCAAGCCCTGGACCCTAGCCCTTGAAAAGTATATACATACTCTTTAGAATCCACTGTGCTATTATCAAAATTAGTGAGAGCTTTCACATTGACTTCTACAGGAACATGAAAGGACAATCATTCATTGTCATATTCAAATTTGATTACAAAATGTTTTGTCCTTTCTGAATATTCCATTACAGTTCTCAACTGTACGAATAATTGTAGAAGTATTTCAGTTACTCCTAATGGAACACATAGGCTTTCTTCAGGAAAGACCATGGTTAAAGGAATTCAAATGCATGACTCATTTTAAGTTTGCAAGTAACTTCAACAGAACTACAAGGGCCTATTTGAGTACCTTGAGGTCTGTGAGAGCACAGGGACTCTGCTGAATGGCAGGTCCACATCTGGAGGGTGGATAAATACTTGAAGCTTTTTTTTTTTTTACTTCCATAATCCAGAAACCTTTCTTTCACCTACAAACAAAGAACTGAAGCCTCAATACGAACTATCTGTAAAACAATCAGCTCGATACTAATGAGATACCAATGCTTCTTTCATTGATAGCACTGACAGTCAGGAACTCCCATGCTCACAGGCTCCCCACCCATGAACCTCCTTCATAACCCTATCAATAAGCTGGAATTCACCCCTCCACCTCTCCAATTTGATAAAACCTTGTCAGGATACTGAGTATATCAGGTCTTGCTTCAGCTCAGGATTTCTTCCAGACTATGTTTCCAAGAAATTGTGATTCTAGTAGCATCTCAAGAATGTAGGGACTAGATCCAAACTGCTTGTGGACATATGCAGCAACTCATTCTTTCTACAGAATAGACTATGGATACTCCTTTCTTTCTCTTTTTTTTCTGAGGAAGGACAATTATACTAACTTTTTCATTACTGAGGACCACTACCTTGACTTCATTCTGTATTTAACCCTGTCATTTGACTCAAATGTACTGCTTCTAGTACCAGATGGCCTACCTGACACTAATTATTATCTACCCTCTGACCAGATTCCCAAAACAAAAGTTTGTGACTGAAACAACATCAGAGAGATTCAGATGCCTAAAACCAATGTCTCAAAATTTTCAGACTTCCCAACATCTTCAAGATATCTTTAGGGATCTAGTATACGTGATACAAGACCTACAGGCAACTTGTATATTTCTGTCAAAGCACTTAGTGCTTGCTCCTGTCCCATGTATCTGCACAGCTATCTATCAAGTTTCGGTACTTACAAACACATCCCTTTCCACACAAATTTATCTTAAATATAACTTTTAAGGTTTTCTTCTTCATGTGTTCCTCGTATCCACTGCTTTTCCCCAAGGGAAAGACAAACTTGGAAGTGATTTTAATGTCATTACTATAGGCTAACCTGTGCAGTTATTGCACCGGTGCCGCTTCAGTCTCATCCAGACATCATGTGAGAAAATCCCCATGGCCAAAATCAGTACCTGTCTTTCAAAATCCTCCTCAAAATTCACCTGCTTTTTAATGTACGCAGTAAAATGAAATGTGGTCCTGCCTAAGTACCTGATTAACTATGACTGCTGAACTTGATTACTTAAGAAACATACTCATTTTTCACCTCATTTTCTTCACACCTCATCGAAATTTTCATCCTATTTAACTATTAAAACTATTTAACTACTCCTGAACTGTGAACTCTTTAAAGCAAGCATTTAGTATTTATTAAGTAACAAGACATGACCCTGCTTGGTGACGGTCTTTGAAATCTGTCCTGTGTTACAAGAAAGCCCAATTAAGCTTTCCATACCACCCAGAAATCTTCACTGCCTTCACCTGTGGAGTTATTTACATTTGTGCATAGAGGCACAACCCCATCACCTTCCTCGGTTTTGACATTTGCTTTTGCACAAGCACAAATGACTATACAGTATGAAAGTCAGGATGATGAGGAAGATGTTACGGACCTTAACAATCCCCATCAACATTTAAGCTGGAGGCAGAATTGGGCTTCTAGCAGCAGCAGAACAGAAAGATATGAGGAGCCCCTGGTATCCATCTACCTAGTAACTTTATCTAATTACAGTTACATTTGAAGCAAGGTGAAAATTCCTTTCGTTCCAGTAAATGAAGGGCACGTTGACCAGGATTTTGACATAATTAACTACTCATTCTCCTCTAACATGCCTGTTTAGAAGGGGAGAGCAAAAGAGAGAAAATAAGAGAGAAGTGTGTGGAAGATAAATATGACTAATTAAAAGCCTTTTTCAGATATTTCTGCAACTTGACATTAATTTTACCATGCTCTGTGAGCACAGCAAAGCAGTGCAATGTCCAAAATTCTGCTGCTTCCATTTTTCTTCTAGGCAGGTCTCATTGGTTATATTGTGTCAGCCACAAAACCAGAGAATTTTTTAAGCAGTGTAATTCTTTCACAGGAACTTCTCTGAACCTGGATCACACTATAAACCTTCCTAATTTTCACTCCAAAATATCTACCAAGAAAATTGCTCCAGAACATGAACTAATTGCTGTAGTTAGTACCTGTTAGCTGAAAACTGTCTTTTATCACTGGTGATGGTGCTCTGGTACAGAAACACTGTATCTCTACTTCAACAAAATAGGTTAAGAGCAAATAGGCACCCTATTCTGTGTAAAACCAAAGCTGTTTCTCATGGGAAAGGACATGAACTTCTTTAAAGATTTGTGAAAATGGAAAGAAATTATATAACCTTCTTCTACTATCTACCACCTCACTATTTACCCCATGAAAATTTTTCCATGCAGCATTCCTACTCCACATAGTTGAGGAAGGAAACTGAAAGGGAAAGAGGCAGTAGCTCTGGGTGTTTTGCTCTCTTAGTCTGGTGAAATTATGCGAATGATCCCACCAAGCTGAGATAACATTGCCTTCATGGTTCTCACAGCTAGAGGCTATCTGCAGTAAAGTTTTTCAGCAAGTTCTAATTAGGAAGTGCAGGTGCCACACATGTTTAATGGCCACACAAAACAAAACAGAACAAAACAAAATGAAACAAAACAGTATAATGAGAGGAAATTGCCAGAACAGGCCTATTTAATAAAAGTCACTTAAACTCCTCTCTGATGTGATTAGTGATGAACATTTTGATATTTTAAAGGTTTATTATTTTCCAATAAAATCAATTACCTCCCTTCGATGATGTGGGATTTTTAACTATGATGCTGAAAATTTTCAATATTGTATAATTATTTCCCTGTAAGACTGATGCCTTTGTTGCTAAAGACAGAATTTCTGATAATATATAATAATAAAAACAAAAAGGTGCTCACCTCTGTTCTTAAGTGTGAAAATGCACCATTAGCTTTACAGTAAAGCAATTTCACCATCATTAGAATTAACAAAGGGTGATTTACATAGACAAAGCAGAAATGCTTGGAGAGCACACTACTGATTTAGCTTCAGCATCAAAAACAATTCCTGTACTTCTTTTTTCAGTCTTATTTCTGGTCTAGCCCTGGTGGTGCTTAAATGACTCCTACTCTCTAATGAGTTAGAAACAGGAGGCTTGCATAAGCCAAGTAAACTTCTGGCTAACAGCTAAATCAGAAAGATAAGCAGGAGATAAATAATTCTCATACTTCTGCCTACAGGAACTTGTAGAGGACAATCTTACTTTTCTCCAGATATTGCATAACACTTAAAGTCAAGAAATATTCCCTATTTATTTCCTTATTTCTTTTAAAGCTATGCTTCTGTTTTGAAGTATAATGTTTAACTACAACCAAGTCTAACATTTTTTTCCTCCAAGAAATAAATGTTCCATCTCTCTGAGAGGTAAGGTTCTGGTAAGTTTATTTTGGTTTTAGGTTTTCTTTTTCTATCTTATTTTTCCTCCAATTTAGCTCTATTCACATATTTTCAGAATACAATGGAAAACAATGATTGAGAGTCAGAGGAATTTAGGAAAACTGATACCTAATTTAAAAAAAAAAAAAAAAAAAACAAAACATAAACCACTTATATTCTGACAGACATTTTATACCAATCCAAATAATTGGATATTTGACTATTCAGTTACAAATATCTAAAAGTAGTCTAAGATTGTATCTGTATTATTAACATTATTCAACAATACAAGGTCTGTTTTAGAGAATAAAACAGTAAAATCCACAAAATCCTTTCATCACCTAGGCTTTTCTATCCTTCAAGTAATCCTGAAATCAAAGCATTCAAAGGAGAACTCTGAAATACTATACAACAGAAACTGTTCTTCCTCTGAACATCTGTAGGTAGGATTTTCTACAAGGTTAATAACCATCATATCATATTGGCTTTGCTTCAAATGGTTTATGTCTCCCTCTTCATTTATATCATCTAAAGAAATTCATTGCATATGGGTCCACATATTTAGCAAACAAATAATGCTCATTTTATATATTTGGCTCATTTAGCATAAAAACTGCCTTTCAATCCTTACAGCTATTTTTGATCAATATTATTATATGTTTCTGAGCCTCCAGAAGCAGGGTAAGTAGAAATCATGACTGCTAACATTCCATTTTCCATCCTATCACCTGTAACACTTAACATTTTTCTTGAGGAAACTTTTCACTTTTAAGTCAACACGTTCCAAGCAGGATGCATGTGTGAAATTACTTCAATAAATAAAATGTATCCTACATCAGCTTTTCTGTTTTGATTTTTGGGAAAAAAAAAAACGAAAACAAAAAAAACTATCAGCTCAACTGCTAGTCAAATTCGTTTTCTGATATAGCAGGCAATCTGTAAATTCAGTCACTGATGGAACAGGAGTCAATCAGTTAACTTGCACACTTTCAAATTACCACTTGTATCCAATTATCAGCCTGTTAGCACTGTAGTACCTTCTTATATTCTTATTGTCTCTATTCCCATTCCACTAGAATCTTGTGTTTTGTTTTTTAGGCTGGAGGACTACATGGTTTTGCACGTCTCATGAGAAAACTGCTGCTATGCATTATGGTGAGAGCTAAAATTTCCTTCTCCCCAATAATATTATGCATGCCAGAGTAAAACACATGCAAAAAAACCAAAGTAAAGCCTCCCTACCTTCAAAAACATATGAGACAGTGGTCTTTCTCAAAAGCATGATTTTATCTTGAAAACACTCAGATTCATCTGTAGAGGAACCCTTCTCTTTAGGCATGTTTAAAATTATTCCATGCTATGATTTGCTAAATAAATATACAAGTGCCAAGCCTAGACTTGCATCTTCTTTTCTTTTCTTGTCACATATTAGGGAAAAAAAAATGTTTTGACAAAACAGAATGAAATAATCTAATATCAGAAAAGAATGTTCAGCATTTTTTCTGGAGACTCTCAACTTTTTTTCAAGCGAAGTAATTCATACAAGCAAACCAATATTCTTCTCATGTATTATATGTGCTGGTAGTTACACAAGGATGAACCACTGCATATGTTGCCACAGTGTGAAAACCAAATGAAATTGTTCCTCAGGCAGTGTTTTACCTTTTCCAGCAAGGTCTATGGGATTATTTGTTAATTGATGGTAACACAGTACATAGAGATTAACAAAACATAGTCCATGGTAGATACGAAACATTATTTTGTGTGATGTTACAGAACTCTTCACAAAACAGTCTTCAGATATTAATTCACCTATAGAAGCTATTTAACCAAGGCATTTGAAGACACAAAATGAGGTAGATGAGATCTACCTTGCTTGTAGTTAAGCTCAAACAGATAAAGACAAATGCAAATTTCTTATGAGAAATGTCACTTTTTTGACTGCTGAAATATTTTCAAAAGTGAAATCCATAGGAGGTATGTTTACTATATTTTTAACTTGGTCATATAGTGTGCAAAAAACCCACAAAAAACTGGGCATGTAAACTCAAATCTAGATATTTGGGCTATGATTACGTGTGTGTGAAATGGCTCTCCTAGCTTTTTCTAGAGATGAAGGGAATGCAAATGCAATTATTAAACAGTTGTAGGCAGTTTGAAATATTGATTTAGATAAACAGTGAATGGCATTCAGGCAGATGTCTAGCAATGAAATGTGTGAAACAGAATGAATCGAACAAAACAATTCTAGTTAGCCAAAATTCAAAATGGAAAAGGCCAGAGAGTAAAGTCATTATTTCAGAAGCCATTCACCAATGAAGACTTTGGAGATTTTACTAGTAGATGGCTTATTCAGCTGAATTCTCTCTCAGATCTTTAGCAAACAGCCTCTGGATCCTAAGATACAAGGTACTGTTTAGATTCAAAATGGTATATAAGATCCTGACATATTTGGGCAGTGAAATATTCAGTGTAACATGTAAATGAGAAACTAAAAACAAGAGAAATCATGGCATGAAAAATAGCTTAACATGAGTTTTGATACAACTTTCTACAAATACCCCTCAGCAACCTGATCTAGCAGGAGCTGTCCCTGCCCATGGCAGGGGGGTTGGAACTAGATGATCTTTAAGGTCCCTTCCAACCCTAACAATTTTATGATTCTACAATTCCATAAAAGGTTGTGTTACAATGTTCTATCAAAATGGAGAGGAAATATATATTTATAAATATGTAACATCTATATAACAAGGCTTAAAAAGTAAAGTCAGAATAAGTACAGACAGAACAAGCTGTCCAGCTAATTGGAGATAATGATCTATCTATAGCTATCTAAAATTTAATTCCTGTCTTTGGACACAGGTGCTAAAGTAAATGAGAATCAAGATATTGAATTTCTGGTAGTAAGAGACACCAAATTCCTTAAGGATAAACTGAGTAATGACTCAGTTCAGACATTCAAAATTCCTACATTCTTGTATAATTAGTGATGAATTGAAGAACCTTGTGATGGCTTTCAGAGTAATGAGAAAAAAGTAACAGAAAGGATGGAAAGAGAGTTTTTAGGCCAACTCTAAGAGTTTTTAGGCCAACCTTTACACAGCATAAGGATACTACTATACTCTTCATTAAAAAAGAAAAGGCCATTTTCTGATTAGGTTAATCCACTAAGTAACAAGAATTAACATAAAACATACTGATGGAGCAAGTGCTACAGATGCATATTAGAAGGTGTTTTCCTTATGGCAGAAGTCACTAGACCTACTACTTTGTTTCCTAAGAAGGTCCCACATGCATCTTAACTCTGCAGAAGACAAAGTTTAGCTAGACCTCCACACACACACAAAAAATCAGTTTCTTGGTAGAAGAATCCAGAATTGACCAGGTGTGTTGAAGTGAGTGTATTTTTCTTCTTCAAAGTGCATATAGAGATTTAGGCAATGAGGGGGATACTATATCTTCTGTTGGACTGCTAAGGCAGGCAAGTTATGAGTTCTTCAGCCATCCTCAGTTAAAACATTTCAGTTGTTTTGCTAGCAGTAGTTTCTTTTTTTGTTTGATGCATGGTAAGTAGTATCATGGATGTCAGACTGATCTACCACTGATATAGCAAGGCCTTAGAGTACTGGTTTTTCCCCCTAAAATCTCAGGAGGTTATTTATGTTAAAAAGAGTGAAATACAAGATTTTTTCCTCTTACTGTAATCTCTAATAGTATTCTAATAGAGGCCACTAAGTAGATGCTGTGCTTGTATGTAGACTTGGAGACCTCTTGATACTCTTGTCTCTCCTTCTCAGCTGAAGGAAACTGAGAGCATTCAGAAGTGATCCAAGGGAATCCTGAGGGGTTAAGGATGAGAAGTCCCATGTTGCTTATTTATATATTAGAAACTCTATAAACTGACACTGAGCCCAGATAAATCTCTTGTGGAGGAGGCCAGAGAGATCAAAGCATCCTTCTGAGTGTTAAGATGCAAAATGATTGTTGCTTAACTCATTGCTATACATGCCTTTCTTTTAGCCATATATCCTCGTCCACAACATTTAGACTTTATAGCACTGATTGAGATCTGTGTCATAACTTCTCAAAATAATTACACAACTTAGATGATACCAAAAGAAAGCATTATAATTCCAGTATGTTTCACATTTTTTATATAGAAAAAAGATGGAATATAATATCTGTGTGCAGAAAATTAAACTGAAATAGTATTAGAGATTATGCAGATTTATGGCAATATTAATGGCATACAGCACAGTAAACTACCATTCTGTTTAATCAATTTAAAGCTGTCATCCACATTCTGTGAAAAGTGATACTCAGAAATATCTGAGAATATTTGAAATATCATGTCCAAGTCTTGCTTACAACATTTCCAGTGACTGCTGTCTAGGCTAGATGACTGCAATTTCATTGCTATAACATATAGCAGGATACACTAAGTGAAAAACATGTGCTTAATAATTTGCTCATGAGTGCAAAAAAAAAAAGATATAATTGAGGTATCTTCTTTGTATTGACCTCAGTTATTGAAATTCTATTTAAATGATAGAAACATAAAATTAAAATTTTCCAGGTCTGATGTGAAGGAGAAAAAATTTAGTTCTGAAAGTCAGTTTTTTTAGAAAATTCTTACATAATACTAGGATTTCTTGGTATAGCTACACAAACATATCAGTTAACAAAAAGCTAGAAAAGTCATCAGAGAGAGAAAAATTCTTGACAAAAACCCCCAGTATTCCAGAGGCTGGCACAGTTGCTCTCTGCTCACAGTAAAGATGACCTGTAGCATTTACAAGGATCTGCTTTTCAACTGGAAAATTTATATGGAAGACTACGCTGAATCTTTTGGAAGCAATCAACTAAGGGTCATAAGCTGCAACTTGGTTTAACAGAAATAAAACATCTCTGACTTTGAAATAATTGTATGGAACAGTTTTGGAAAGTCTGTACACAGTATTTTATAGCCAAGTGACAATATCCCTACATGCGTTACAACTGAGGCAAAACTAAATTTTTGCATTACTACTGAGATAAAACTATCTTAAAACTGTAAGACAGTAAGAGAAGCAGATTTCAGGGTTGCCATCTGGATTGCCCTGTTGGATGAATCCATTCCGGAAAACACTTCACAACATGTGCTGTAGTTCTCTAGGGAGGCCTCAGGAGATAAAATTCTTGTAGGAAGAATGCTTGTTAAGAATAAAGGGCAAATATGCTAACTTCCTACTTGAATAAATATCAACATAGTAATTTAGTAACCAGAGCTCCATAGTAACGGTAAGTAGTTCCCTCTCATTCTGCCATTAATTCCTTTCCATCAAGACAGTTTTCAAGGAGTAGTTCAAAAATCAATCAGACAAGCTCAAGGACAGAAATCAGCTGATCAAGAAATATGAAATAAAAATGAAGACTGATGAGATGTAAAAGGATATGCATGCACTGCAGAGAGAGATAATATTCAGGCGTCTATTCAAGTCTGATGCAGCAGGCTATTCCTAAGCTTCTTCTCAGAGAAAAGATTAAGATAAATGTGTGGAGACATTTTTAAAACTCTTGTCTTCTTTTATTATGTTTTATTCCATCTGGTAAGAGAAAAATATAATTTGGTGATGAGGCAATGTTCATTGTGCTTTTGTCACTGCCTACAAGGAAATGGAAAAACAGTTGATACTAAATACTCTGACAGCTGAAACCAGCACAAGGACATGATTTAGGAGAAGCAGGATAGCATAATTTGGCTGAAGGGAGTAAAGCAGGAAGTCTTAACACATAGAATGTGGTACAAGTAAAGGTGAATCAAGCCTTCTGAAATGATAATCTATGATTCATTATTAGCAGTTAGGGTAGTGAGCACAGTTTAATGTATATTTCCACAATATTCACTGATATTGCAGACAGTTCAGTAAAAGAAGCATAAGAGCTCATAAGTGGACCGTTTTATCCAGGGTACTTTATCTGCTTCACAGCTGATCCATAAAGGTGAAGCATCATGTTACGGAAGGTGTATCTCTTCTGTTTATGAAGGTAGGTCACTTAAGAGTAAACTGCTTTATGACAGACAAACATGTTCACAGCAAACAGAAATCAGCATGTCTCTTAGAAATGAAACAATTGTACTAACAGACAGAAATTAAAAGAAATTCCACTAATTGAGATTTTTCATTATACAGATCAGAAAATGTTGTGTACTTGACAGAATTCCCAAAAGGAGCTACTGCACTTTAATCCAGTTTTAGTTTTCCTTCTAATTATATGTAAACTGTGAATTTAACTGGGATTCTAAATGAAACCAACAAGTAAAGGCAGAGGTATAAAGGGAAGATACTGGAATTGGAATGCAACAAGACATCAGATGACACAAGACACTGCTAGCAGTGACACAAAGACACTGCTAGCTAGCATCAGAAACAGATCTATTACAGTTGCCACAAGAGAAAAAAATGCTATACGACTTTCTCAGTTCACAGAAAAGTAATAGGCTTAGTGTCAAGCAGACTGGGTTTATCTGTCAGTCATCAGCTTGTAGGACAAAGAAAGGAACTTTCAGAGACTAACTACCATAACAAATTAGATTCAACAATCACAACAAGCTTAAGAGGTTTTCATATATATGCAGAAATCACAGCCTACTACAATTCCCCACAAAGAATGATAAGTAAAGAAAACACTGTGTACAACACATATGTTCATTCACAATGCAGAATCTGTAATGCCTACATAAATAGATGACTCATCATTTTTGGGGGGATTACAAGAGGAAAATGACATAGAAAAGCCCTCCACCTAACAGATAAATCCCTCTCCTACCTTTTTATCTTGTTGAGTATGCAAAGATTGCAGCTTTTTATATCTAGTTCTCAAATTGGAAGGAAAATCCAATGCTCTTTCAAATAAAGGAAAAGACTAATAAAGACTAATATGACATTTTTCCCCATTTATGCCTAGTACATTACTCTATAGAAGTCCTTTCACCAATTTTCTCTCAAAGATTCTTGAACCTTTTACTAATTTCCTCATCTTTCCCTAAATACGACCATACTACTAATTAATGGGTGAAATACAAATACCACAACAGAACTGGACTTTCCATTTTCAGCATACCAAGACCTTACACTCCAACATCATTTGGAAGACATGCTAAAACAATAAAATCACAAAACATTTGACACAAAAATGGGAGGTTTAAATCTAAAAATAAATATTCTACACTGAATACTCATGAGCTGTAATTACAAAAGATCATATCATAAAAGACATACTAAGTACTGCTCCAAACATAGATACACCTTATTATGAAACACATAGTAATTATTATGAAACACTGGTATTTAAACATTCATTATGGAAGGATTTTTATGAAATAGAAATCTTCTTAATAAGGCAGTCTAGGTGGAACGTATTAATTTAGTGGCATACAGTCCAACAGTTTCACGACACTAGGACTGAAAAATACATCATCAGCTGTGCAATACCTAATTTATAATCTGTACTGAAAATACGTAGCCAGCACTATGCTGCAAAGTCCTCTTCACTACCACACTTGAGTTAGCAGTATGATAGATACATTTTGTGAAGTATATTAGCAAAGGCTCTTTTACTTTTGAATAGTATTCTTTTCTCGCTTTATTATTCAGCAGATTACATTTTTAACTTAGACCTGCTTCCCTGTATGAACTATAGTGTTAGAAAATGCTATCACATACTATTAAGTCATTCTGCGTTATGAATAAAATCTGTAGATTTTATTACATAATCCTAGATCTTTTATTTCTAAATGTGTGATCAATATTTGATTGTACAAATTAAGAGGTATCGAAAATCTCTAGGTCTAAAGGCTGATATAAACTTAGGCATAAAAAAGATATTTTATACAACTCTACAAAGACCAAACTCCTCTGCTCATTATAAAACGTATTTCATATTGCTTTACAATGCGGATAACAAGGAATTTATGGTGCTGGTCACAAAAACAAACAAGTGAAAAAAAGTTCAGGAATACTAGTCTACTATGTGGCACTTCTTTTTAAAAATAAACATTCTTTCCAGTTCTGCTAGTGAGATGAGGTGACTGAATAGCTTACTTAAAAAAAGGCTTCAAAAAAATGTATCTTTCCTACAAAATAAGACAAGACAGATTTTCAAAGCATAAGAACTCAGCCATACAACTCCTACTAACATTACTGGGAGCTGCCTGTCAAAGCACTGTGCATCATGCTGAAAATGTCCTTCAGTGATAACAATAGGGTAAAGACTTTTGGACATACACATAAATATTTTACACGAGGTGTTTCACAAGATAACACTTGTGATTTATGCTGAACTGTGTTTTCAGAAGTACCTGCATCACAGGAACACCTCAGAAATTAGTTTAGTCTCTGGCTATATAGTCCACTAAAATATACTGTTCTTTCAAGAAACTTTCAACGTAAGTCTGTCTCTTTAAAGCAGACTTTTAAAGAAGGCACACAAGCAAAGTTATTCATTACAGAATATGTTTCAGTGTTATCTATATTACTTCAATACCTCATGTACTTTATGTACAGGTGATTTTGCTAAGCTACTTTTCTAAATTACATTTCTAAAAATATTGCCTCTCCCCTTCGCAGAGGAATGATACAACTTCTCCAAAATGAAGTGGATAGTATTAAAGAAAGATGGAGAACCCTGATATTAACTACAGCACAATAGAAAAAGAAAAATGTAAAGATTCTACTGTGTACCACAGAATGAAATATAAAAATCTTAGGGCTGAAGTGAGATTGTATTATCAAGTCAAACATATGCTTCTGAAAATCACTGCTACAGACAAAAAAAATATCTTATGAAAGGGATAAATGCCAATCTAATTTATATGTATTTGACTAAAAAAAGTATTTTAAAGTGACTATTAGGAGGAACTTGCAAAAGAGATTACATTTACACCCCTGGGAATCACTGATTTACTGTTCTGAATTTTTTTTTTGCTGTTACAGCAAAAGTCAAAGTTACAAGATGTAAGACTATCTTTCTGTGAGCATCTGGAGTCAGTCCTAATTACTTAACAAGAAAAAGGTAAACATAATGGGAATTTTTGGCAAAAGACGTTTTCCTGCTTCTCTGTGTTGAAGAAAACACATCAAAAAGTGAGCCCTATATATCAAATCAGTTTATAATTTAACAATAGTATTGAGTTCCTAACATCAAAACTCAACTAAATATGCTTTCAAACACATTCCAATCTGGGACTTTAAATCATGTGAGGTATCTCAGGTATTTTACCCAGCACACGATTAAAAATTAAATAATGTTACCTTACTTCGAAGATACTAATCTACATAAAGTATCTTGTTTTGTAACAGGTAAAGGCCCAGTTTGGACATCTAGGATTAACATGGGCAGCTAAGTACTCAATTTGAGATTAAGCACCATAGCATCAAATGAAATCAGACTAATAAAATAAAATAAAATATGTCAACCCCTGTCTTTCTGAACACAGCACAATTGGGAAAAGATATTTCATAAACTGTCTAGTGTCTCTAAATTTGTAAATAAAAGGAGAAATATAGCTAGCATACTCAAGACCTACTGACAACAAACTGGAGACTTAGTATGGCAGTGGAGAAAATTAATAGTGAGAACCCTCATCATTAATTATTCTTCTGTACATCATTAAGTTAAAATATAAGAGTATGAAAGTAAGAAATTTTTTGTGACTTTTGACAATTATTAGTAAAAAAAAGATGGTAACAATTGCCAAAAAAATCACAAAAGTTGACATGTTACCTGGCTATGACAAAGAGCACACAACTGACACCCAAGTAAGCCAGCAGAATATACATCCAGATATCAGGGGAGAGAGGATTCAGGAAGGAGAAGACGCCCGGGTTTGTACCATTGGGCTTGCGGTACAAAATACTTATTCCAAGAGTCATAAAGGGCTTGGAGAAGTCGATGACCTTCTCTCGAACATAGGTAATTGCCAATGGCGCAACTGCAAGGTCAGCTTTCTGTTAACAGAAATACAAAAAGAGAAAAAGGCATAAGTCAGAAGAAACAGGTTGAACCAGACAATCAGATTAGGCAAAACACAAACTTGACATGGAGGAAGTTTGTTCTTGTACTAGGTAGGCTAAAATTTAAAACTCTCTTCTCCCTATAAGTAAGGAAGCAGTTTTATTCTCTTCCTGTTTGCTAAACTGACATAGCAGCATTTAGAGACAATTAAAAGGGATAGAAGCAAAGAAAAATATTGCATCTTGCAGAAAACATGAACATCCATTATCACATCTTTTAAAACTTTTCAAAATGTACATATCGATGTATGTCTTGTCTTTGTCACTCCTTCATTGCAGTCTTTAGAAACTAATAAATTTGTGAAGTAGATGTGAATATGTACAAGTGTAGGGAAAGGGACAGGAAGCAGCTTTGCTTTTTTTAGCATAAAAGTATTGATACAAAATAAAGAACATTTGAAAATGGGGAGTGCTACATCTGAAAGGTTGCTACAGGGAGTAAGATCTATCAAAGCACAACTGTTCTTATTAGCTTTCAGAAATCACTATGAAACTTGTAAATAATTGGCTATTAATCAATTGCAGCATTTAAAATGAAATCATGCAATAAAATGTATTTTGTCAATTTCCATTTAGTTTTAGTTATTATGGCAATAATTAATAGGAGATTAGTAAAAGGTCTATATGATTTTTTATTCAAAACCTAATGGAAATCATAGCAACAAGAAATCCATAGCATCTACTTTTTAATCTCTGTCCACAGCTCTTGAAAGACTACTGTGCATGTGTGTATAAGTATGTGTGTGTGCATGTACATATGCACATATGAAAGAGGGAAGTTCAGAGTGAGAAGTAATACTGTACAAGACTGTATAACTGCAAGCTGTAAACTAAGAATTCCTCATAAACTGCATGTGAATATAGGTATGTAACGACAGAAATGGGATAGCTACCATGAAATACTGTTATCCAAGTAAAATAGCTGCAAATAACACCATCTTCAGAATGCCTGTTCTAAACCAAGATCCAGAGATCCATTTATATATTTCATTTTGCTCTTTTGGTATTGTGTATACTATGTAACACTCAAAATCCCACACAATTTTATAACATTTCAATGTTCTCTTTTTTTTGTCTCACCTTCCACAAAGTTCTACTATCATCTATTGGTGTAATGAGCATCATTATCATATCATATTTATCATATCATTAGATAGTAAACTACTTCCATGTTACAATGAGAAACTCTGTTGGCACTGTTCATTAAATTTGGTAAGGGTTTACTGGTCAAAAACATGACATGCGCTTCATTTTCATTGGTATTCTGAATTTACAGGCCAGCAAGGCTTTATTCCACAGTAGCTGAGTTTTTATGGATTGCCTATTATTGATGATATTCCAGGTGATGAAGAAAGAAAACGGTAAAGTAAGAAGTTAAAACTAATTTGGATTAAAAGTTATAGGTCAACATTTAGAAGTTTGAGAAACATAACAATTCAAGCTATTAGTTTGAGAGGACACTGGCAGTCTTTACCCTAAGAGTCTGAAGCCAACTCACTAGAGACTGTCAGAAGATGCAGCTGCCCAAAGATCACAGAATCACAGAATTGTAGGAGTTGGAAGGAACCTCTGGAAATCATCTAGTACAACCCCGCTGCCAAAGCAGGTTGACCTAGAGCAGGTTGCACAAGAATGCGTCCAGGCGGCTTTTGAATATCCCCAGAGAAGAAGACTCCACAAACTCTCTGGGCAGCCTGTTCCAGTGCTCTGTCACCCTCAAAGAAGTTTTCCTTATGTTCAGATGGAATTTCCTGTGTTCCAGTACGTGCCCATTGCCTCTTGTCCTGTCACTGGGCACCACTGAAAAGAGTCTGGCCCCATCCTCTTGGCACCCGCCCCTTAGATATTTATAAATAAGCATTGACGAGATGCCCTCTCAGTCTTCTCCAGGCTAAACAGACCCAGATCTCCCAGCCTTTCCTCCAAAGAGAGATGCTCCAGTCTCTTGCTCATCTTTGTAGCCCTCCACTGGACTCTCTCCAGTAGTTCCTTGTCTTTCTTGAACTGGGGAGCCCAGAACTGGAGAGCCCAGAACTGGACACAGTACTCCAGATGTGGCCTCACCAGGGCAGAGTAGAGGGGGAGGATGACCTCCCTCAACCTGCTGGCCACACTCTAATGCGCCCTAAGAGACCACTGGCCTTTTTGGACACAAGGGCACGTTGCTGGCTCATGGTAAACTTGTTGTCCACTAGGGCTCCCAGGTCCCTCTCTGCAAAGCTGCTTTCCAGCAAGTCAACCCCTAACCTGTACCAGTGCATGGGCTTATTCCTCCCTAGGTGCAGGACCTTACACCTGCCCTTAGGTTGTAATGCCCATTAGATTCCTCTCTGCCCAACTCTCCAGCCTGTTCAAGTCTTGCTGTATGGCAACAGAGCCTTCTGGTGTGTCAGCCACTCTTCCCAGTTTTGTGTCATCAGCAAACTTGGTGAGAGCACACTCTGTTCCCTCGTCCAGGTCATTGATGAACATGTTGAACAAGACTGGACCCAGTACTGACCCCTGGGGAACACCACTAGTTACAGGCCTCCAACTAGACTCTGCACTGCTGATCATAACCCTCTGAGCTCTGCCATTCAACCAGTTCTCAATCCACCTCACTATCCACTCATGTAACCTACATTTCCTAAGCTTACCTATGAGGATGTTATGGGAGACAGTCTCAAAAGCCTTGCTGAAATCGAGGTTGACAACACCCACTGCTCTCCCCTCATCTACCCAGCCAGTCATGACATCATAGAAGGCTATCAAATTGGTCAAGCATGATTTCCACTTGGTGAATCCATGTTGACCACTTCCAATAACCTTTCTTCTACGTACTTAGAGATGACATACAGAATGAGCTGTTCCATCACTTTTCCAGGGATGGAGTTGAGGATGACTGACCTGTAGTTTCTCAGGTCTTTCTTCTTGCCCTTTTTGAAGACTGGAGTGACATTGGCTTTCCTCGAGTCCTCAGGCACCTCTCCTGTTCTCTGTGACCTTTCAAAGATGATGGAGAGTGGCTTCACAATAACATCTGCCAACTCCCTCAGAACTCATGGGTACATCCCATTAGGGCCCATGGATTTGTGGGTGTCAAGTTTTCCTAGATGATCTCTAACCCGATCATCTTCGACCAAGGGAAAGTCTTTCTTTCTCCAGACTCTCTCTCTTACCTCTAGGGTCTGGGAGGTAAGAGGGGCCACCCAGAGGGAGGTAAGGGCCAGCCTTAATAGTAAAGACTGAAGCAAAGAAGGCAGTCAGTAACACCGCCTTCTCTGCATCCTCCATTGCCAGGCCACCCATGTTATTCAGCAGCAGGCCCACAGTTTCCCTACTCTTCCTTTTGCTACTGATGTATTTGAAGAAGACCTTCTTATTGTCCTTGACATCCCTTGCCAGACTTAATTCCAAGTGGGCCTTAGCCTTCCTCATTGCATCCCTGCATACTCTGACAGCGTTCCTATATTCCTGCCAAGTGGGCCAGTCCTTTTTTCCACATTCTGTAAACTTCCTTTTTCCATTTGAGTTTTTCCAGATAGAGAAAATAGATCTTTTGGAAGGCTATTGGAAGTTGCAAATTTTGGTTTTAAAACATTAATAGAGCCTTAATGAGTAACAAATCTTTTAACAAATACTATAGGAAATCCAACCCTTGGTCATTAGATGAAAATAAAACTGTATACAAGTGAATATAGGCTGTAACCCTCTCCAGTGGAACAAAGCTCTAGGGAAGTTACAGATGAAATTAGAAAAATAACCAAACAAGAAATAATGCATGTCTCATATGTCAGAACAGGACAATCAGATATCCCAATCTGAGAGGCACAGATCCAAAATACATGTCCATATTTTGATATCTCAAGATATTATTCAGAGCCTTAGTAAATCTGTTTCAATATTCTTGAACTAGTATATCAGCATAAGAACAAAAATTAAGAATCTCAACAAAAATAATATTGACGGTCTTTACTGTCTGAGTAAACAAAAAGCTGCTAGAATGACTGACATAAAAATGCAATACTGCGACATATAACCACTTTTAAAATTCTCTTGGCAATTTGTTCATTCTGAAATGGCACTACTTGAAAGTAAGAGAAATAAGTGGCCAAGTTTCCAGAAGTGCAGTACCAGGGTATCTTTTCTATGATGAAGAAATACAAGTCAGATAATTATCTTTATTTAATTTCTCAGGATGAATTGGAGAGGAATGGTGTAAAATTAGGATTTTATCAGCCTACATTTATCAGTATCTACAAATAAGTACATCCTAAAATGGCTTTCTGATCAATTCAATAACGAAGAATATTTGTCTCACTTGGGAATGATGTATGATTCCATTTTTTAGAAAGAATGTATGTATGATTCTATTTTTTTAAGAAAAAAAGAAAAAGATCTGTCTGTCTGAAAGGATAATCCTAAATAGCCCTTATTCTTGACTTGAGATGAAGGCCTTTTTATGACAGCATCCAAGGACTGGTGAGGATAAGCTAGTTGCTACAGAGAAAAATTCTGCACTAACTAAAGGTTACAATAGCAGTTAGAAATAAGTAAGTCTGACAAAGACATTCCAACGCAAGGCAAGATCCTGAGCAAAATGGAAGAGTTGTACAGCAACGCAAACAGTCGCCATACCATGCAATGAAGGAGGGCACTGTAGAAAATAATGCCAACTGTATATGGCAGAGACTGGAGAAAAATACTCCTTACAATAAATTCTTACTTTAATTATGTCACGTGTTAGGAAGCCAGAATCCTGCATTCACTCCACAATTCAAAGATACGGCATGATAAACTGGATAATAGCACTCACAATCTGCATCATTATTTACTGTTTTTCAAAGAGAGGTTCTCCAGCGGGGAAAAGAATGTCCAGAACAAGAGGGACGAAGAAACAGAACTCATCATACT
This sequence comes from Stercorarius parasiticus, assembly GCA_013396915.1. Taxonomy (NCBI): domain Eukaryota; kingdom Metazoa; phylum Chordata; class Aves; order Charadriiformes; family Stercorariidae; genus Stercorarius; species Stercorarius parasiticus. The sequence continues at coordinate 463,944 of VWZL01000114.1, read as the reverse complement.
CTACAGGACATTTTCAAAGTCAACTGAACCAAAGTGCATCAGGTATTTTGAATGTTACTTTTAACAGTACATTCTCAGTACTTGATCTTCCAACTTCACCATCCATCTTAAAGGGTAATGATATTTTCTCCTTTCATACTAGCATATGCACTCTTAGTATGGTTTACTTTTTACATTACTGCAGAACTCTGTGAGCAGATATTGCTAGACCTTCCCTTCTGTTTGTGCCTTATGAGGACTGCACATACTCTATCAGCCTTGTAAAGTTTTCCCTGTTTTGATGCCATATGCAGTTGTAGGATGTTCACTCCCCAACAAACAACTTGAGGTATACACAATTTATTTCAGCTACAGAAACCTCTAAGGCATGCTAAAATCCTCCTTCTTTGCTTCTTCATTTACATTTTACTGCCAAGTAGCTTGTTGACTGACTATTTTACATAAAGTAAAATTTAAAGAGAAAAGGGAGGACATTTGGCTGAAATTTGGTACGTAACCTCTAATAAGACAAGTTTTAAAATTATACTAAATTCAATCTATGCATTCAGCTACAAATAACTTCAGTAAGAAATCTGCACATAAATGTTGAGTAGTCACGGACCATAGCATGTATGGTTAGTATTTGCAGATACTGATATTTTGTATATGAAAATTAACTCTATAAAATATAGCCCATAGAAACTGCCACATTAATCTTTGTGGAAACTGCACTTTGAAAGCATTTAATAGCTTCTCCTACTAACATCAGGGAAAGGAAGAATAAATACTGAATGAATTTTCTTTTGATGATCCTTTCTGAAAAAAAATTGTCTCACCTATTTTACTCAAAGAAATTAAAAGTTTAAATACTATCTAGACATACCAACCATAAAATGGCTAATGGTTATTTTTAATTAGACTCTAAAACTACAGGATATTTTGCCACAATAATGGAATTATTTAGTCTACATAAATGTAGTCTGCTCTTCAGCCTAAGACCCTAAGTCAATATGTATCACCTAAATTTTTTGGGATTGTTAACCTGTGAGCTGAATTTCAGCTACATTCCCTTTGGAAAAAATGCATCCCTAAGCTAAACAGAGGAAGGCAAATTCCCGGCTTCAATTCCTTAAAACCATCTAGTGGGTTCTTCATGCGCAGAGAGCTTATGCATTATTCCTGGTCACAAAAGTGCATTTCCCTGGCTCTGATTTGAAAAACTAAGATCTGTAGTTTGCCTTTACACTTGTGATCTATCCTAAACCGGCTTGTGCATGCTGCTACATTACAGAATATTTTACACCCTGTGAAAAGCTTTTGGTCTTGACAGACGATCTTCATTTTCTTTTGAAACCAGTAGGACTTTATTAGGGTTTTATAGCTATTTTTATTTTAACTAGCCACTTGCATTACTTTGTTATAAATTGTTTTCATGTTTTTCTACCACCTTTCATGGGATCATAGGACAATTCAGGTGGGAAAAGACATCAGGAGGTCTCTAGTCCAATCTCCTGTTCAAAGCAAGGTCATCTACATAATCAGACCAGGTTGCTCTGTGCTTTACCCAGTCAGTTTTGCAAACCTCAAAGGATGGAGACTACTTAACCTCTCTGGATAACCTGTTCCACTGCTTGTCTGTCCACATAGTGAAAAAGTTTCTACAGACAAGCAGTGGAGCAGATTGCTTAGAGAGGTTATGCAATTTCCATCCTTGGAGGTTTTCAATTTATGCCTATTGTCTTTCTTCTTCCTGCTGGGCACCACTGTGAAGAGCCCGGAAGCATCTTCTTAACTTACACACAGGTCTTTGAAAGTTGCTACTAGAAATTGTTACCTTTGCCAAATGTAAGTAATATACCATAAAGTTCAAAACAAGTTCAGACTAGATGGCTGAGTTTAGATGTCATGCCTTCTTATTTGTGGGATCCTGACTTGTATTATTTAAGGTTGTTAACAGTATGATAAATAGATGCAACTTTAGCAGTTGTTAACTTTATTAACATAATAAAGTATGACAATATATGATATGATGATAAAGTATGATAAAATGTGATGACAGTGGCTCAAGTTACACATTTTTTTCTAACTGCTGAGTTGCTTCTAAGTATTTACTGTTCAGCAACAAAAAATTACTGAAAGACAGGTGCTTTACTCAGATTCATTTTACTGACAGTAAAATTTCATAGCTGTTTCACTTCTTTACACATCTGTATGTCAGCATGGTTGATACTTCTCTTGTCAAAATCTTGAATAGCTGTGGTAACTGATGGTTGTGTCAAGTACAAGCCCTCAAGTGTTTAGAGGAGCGTCCTGATCTAGTAACCAAAAAGGTCATCTCCCTAGGGATCTAGATCTCAAAAAAAAAAGGTTCTGCAAAGGAAATTTGCCTGTTGTCCACTACTACAGAAATAACTTGCTACGTGAATTCAACTAGACACAAACATTTGGAATCCTTTCTCTAATGGCTTTTAAATATCTTTTGACCAACATAGTGTCTAGGACTGACTTTCAGTATTGTTTTCTGTTTGCCCCTTTATTATTCTCTGAATGTTTAGTCAAGGAAAAATACTACTACCAAAACCATCAGGAACTTTGTAATTAGTTAATTTACAGTATTTCCTTTTATTCAAGGTTAGTAAACCTAGGAATTTTTCTAGTCCATTCTCATTTAGCTATGCCAGCACAGATTAAATTTAATAGCTGAATAGATGTAATACGAGTACCCATTCAAAATAGTGACAAAGTTTCACTAAAGTATTTTGCACCAACTTTGTTTTAATCAACAGTTATACAAATTGTATGTAAGAGGACTAGAGGCAGTGGACCACGAAACTAAACTTAGCAGGAAGATGGATGACGATAAGTTACAACAAGAAGAAAATTTCAGCCTGAATTCTTGTCACTTCACTCTAGCAGAGTTTTCCACAAAGGGCTCTTCTAGTGGTTAGAAGAGTGAGATTCACATACCCACAGAAATGACAAACTGCCAAAGATAATATTTACAAGTCAGAGTAGATATTGTGGTTCAGGGTTCAGGAAAGGGAGACTCCTCCCTTAAAAAAAAAAAAAATTATAAGAGTACTTATATTAATTAAAATGGTATAGTTCTTCTTTACGGTTATCACACTCTTTTTTTCCAAAACTATTTTTCTACCAGAGGTAGTTACTACAGAAGAAAAATTACTGGAAAAAAATTACTGGAAACATCCTGTACACTCATCCCCCTCCAGGTGCATTTTGATGCAGCCATCACAAGGACTAGATTTTATTTTAAAAAGAATCCACACACTGAAATTCTCAATGAATCATTAAATTCCAGTGTCTGAGGCTTTAATTAAAATTTGATCATTATTATAAACAATAACAAAACAATGGTCTTCTTAGAGAACTCCATCATATATGAAAAAAAAACAGAAGTGTTTTTATATTGTGTATATTTTCAAAACATTATATATCATGCAATGGTTTACGTGTGCCAAAATTATAAAAGAATGTTTAATACAATACATATTTTATTACCCCAAAATATTGTCACAAATCTAAGGAAGAAAAATGTTAGCAGTGTTTTTATGCACTAGATCCTAATTTAGTTCCGTTCTGCCTTGGTTATATGTAAGCTAATTCATTTGAAAAACTTTTAGCATCTATTTAAATTTAATAAAGCTCTAGGCATTATTTAAATACTGAAGATACCAGGATAAACTTATTAACAAACAGATTTAATAAAAGTAAAATGCAAATCCTAAGGATGAAATCTGTGCTGGTTAAAATGTTTCTTATATTTATAAGATGGAATCTATGAAACACTTAAAAATGTCATTCATGTTATAATTTATTCCTTGTGTTATGTGAAGTTCTCTTTCATTCTGGAAGACAAGGATCAACAGAGGGTTAGAAATAATGAATAAGAACATAAATAAAGCAAGAAAAAACAATGATCAGCATGACAGGCAGATGTAGAAAAATTCCTAGCCTAACTACTTCCCAACTAGAAAGTGGATAGATAGTTAAGTAACAACATTTATGGATGACACTAAGTTATTCAAAATAAAAAGACTATAAAAGAATTGCTTAATGTCAATTTGCACAAAAAGAAGTGGAGGACAATAAATAAAATGAGCTTAGAACAAGAAAACAAGGACATGATTCTTGACATTAAGTATAATTAGCTGTAAAACTCCTTACTTTTGAAGCCTGTGGATGCCAGATCTTTAAATGTTTTCAAATAATTGAAGAAAATTCATTAATATTATTTTATACAAAAAAAAAACCAAACCCAAACCCTATGTTACAGTTCTAAGTACTACAGTACTAAGACCCTATCCAAAACTTACTGCTGATGGGGTAAATATCACACTACATTCTGTTCATCCTCATACAATTCTCTTGACATTTCTTGTTGGCTAAAAAGGAAGTAAGTATACTGGGCAAAATAACCTTTTATTATGTACAGCTATAAGGAAGAGAGGGAGGTGCACATGCACATAGACACAGTTTTGCATCAATAAGTAGTTATATCTCATACCCACCATCATAAAACTATGAAGGATAAACTGTAGCTTCATACAAATGCGTATTTTGCATTCAATTAAGTTTCAAATTTCAGTTGTACCTTTTCACTTCGACATGTTTCTTCACATATTTTTGAAGAGAGAGCAATAGGTCACAGAAAATTATGGATTTGTTATGTTTATTTTAAAAAATAGATTTTGCATTAATTTTTACACTGTAATCCATGACAGTTAGCTAAACTTCATGCATTAAGTGGAGGGGATTACAGGCCATGGGTGTCTGCACAGGGGAGGGTGTGTTTGAGGTGAGACAGAGAGAGAACAATGCAGGGTTCTTTCTGGATCTCAATAAGCCAGGAGAATCCTGGAGAGAAGAGTGGACCAGGGAGCTGGTGGATTTTCAAGGAGAAGGATGACTTCCTCCAAGCTCAAAAATCATCTGTCCACACATTCAGGCAGTCAAGAACAGATGGCAGGAGGCCTGCATGTACAAGGAACTCCTGACAAAACTTAGACATAAGAAAGAATACCAGAGGTGGAAGCAGGAACAGGTGACCCAGGAGGAATATAGCAACACTGTCCAGGTATGCAGAGACAGGGTTAGGATAGTCAAAGCCCATCTGGAGTTGAATCTGGTGAGGAACGTCATGGGCAAGAAGTGCTACTACAAGTACACAAGTACCAAAAGGAAGACTAGAGAAAATGTGGAACTGCTGCTGAATGGGGCAGGGAACCTGGTGATAAAGGACATGGAGAAGGCCAAAGTACTCAATGCATACTTCACCTCAATCTTTACCAGTAAGTAGTCTGGTCTTCAGAAATCCGAGATGTCTGAGACTATGGGGCAAGTCTGGACCAAGAAACACTTAACTTTCAGTGGAGAAGGATCAGGTGAAGGAACACGTAAACAAACTGCACATACACAAGTCCATGGGACTTGATGGGATGCGCCCGTGAGTGCTGAGGGAGGTAGCTAATGTCAGCCAGTCTCAATTATCTTTCAAAGGTTGTGGAGATCAGGGGTGGTTCCAGAGGTCTGAAAGAAAAGAAATGTCACTCCTGTCTTCAGGACAGGCCATTCAGCATCAAATTCTCAGGAAAATAAGTTATTCATCTTTGGAAGTTACCACGCATTATTACTAATCAGGCTCTCAGAGGCCAGGAAACAGCAGAATAAAAATTGACTGTGCAAACCAATTGCAAGCTATTGTGACAAAGTAACGTGATTTTCTTCCCAACACTCATTTGATGCATTTTGGACTTAACTAAGGTTGCACTTGCAGTTTCTTTTTTCTTTTTTAACTATGAATGTTGAAGTTTTGTATCATTTTCTTAAACAACAGAATTATTTTTGATGCTGTAAGAATAACAGATCATAATTAATACCTTTCAGTTCCCCAGATAGTATGAGTGAAGTTGTGTTTTGGGCATCATTCCCAGGGACATATCTCCGGGCACCACATCCTGAACATGTTTTACTAAACTGCTATTTTGTTGAAAGTTGACATAGTCCAGGATTTCACAGTCCCTTGTCCCTATCTTCCATGATGAGCAAAAGACAAATTGCAGCATAGAGCTTTTGAGTTTTTTTTTTGTAGGTTTTAGTATCAGTAACGATATTAATGAGTATGAATACATCTCTAGGAATACATCTCTAGTTGATTTAGATAGGTCCCCTGCAAGTCTTTTAAAATCCTTCTGTTACAATTTCCAAATGAAGAAAATTCAAGCAGAGGTTAAGTAGCAACATTTCTTATGAACACGTTCAAAGTGTGCCATATTATAAGCTATGAGTAGTATTTATGAATTCCTAATCTACCAAGCATACAATCAAACTCCTTAATCACTGCTTCTGGGAGGAATGAGGTTAAAACAAGATCTGAGTAGGCAGAGAGGAGGACTAAGGGAAGATTGGGAAAACCGGTACTGATCAACTTTCCCTGTACAGCTGAACTTGTTTTGATCTTTGCAGTGATCAAGTACTGTACACTGAAGTATACATATTGTAGAAAGAGACTAAATGGACAGATTCATGGTAAGCCGTTAAAATAACTTGCTGAAGACTGAACATGAAAAACAGAACTGTAAATCACCTCCTTGGAGGAAAAGCACATATTTGAATAGAGAAGTTGTTTCATCAAGTTTCTCCAGGTAATTTAATTTCTATTAAATTGGAGCAACCCTAACGACTAACCTTTTCTGAATCAGAAAAGACAGAATAAAAATGTAGACATATGAATTTACTTAACAAAAGGAATAAGTCCCAATGGAATTTAACTCTGCTATTAGAGAATTCTAATTTTCACGTATATTTCACTTAATCAGACATATACATAGAAACAAGAATCCTCATACTATTTTCTACCATTCTTCACCATCATTATAGCAACAAAAGTTATTGTAATGATCAGATAGCCGTATGAGAATACGAAAAGTGTAACACTTATGACTACAGCCCTAGCCCTGGATCCAATCAGGTTCTTATCATTGCTGTAAGCATCGATGATGCTTGAGCTAACGAGTTATCTTTTGGAGCTTCATTTGAAAAAGTTCATGCCACTGCTTTGATGGACTATGATTCACTTCACTGGCAATGCAGTGAAAATGAATTCTAACTATTCACTGTACAGTTTTTATCTGTCACTGAAACTTAAACATTTTATATAACCAAGTGCATTAGCCAAGCATGTCCAAATAACACATAATTATAAATAAGGATTATTTTGGTTAGAATTAAAACACGTTCTGTGTTAATGCTTATGTACTAATTCTTTCATGTAGACCCTAAAATATTTGGTCCCTAATTCACACTTGATTTGGCCTAGTACTAGCATTCTTTTGCTAATAACTTCTCAAGGAACATTTGAAATTATTCCCCGTCATTTCCAGAAACTTGTGAACATCTGACTGGTCACACTTAAAAAAGAAAAGGGGGAAAAAAAAGGGGGGGAATAGGGGACAAGTGGGCATACATCCTGTTTGTGAACGTGGGCAGGTAGGATTATGGTCAAGGCAAGGAAAAGAAATTACAAATTAAGTTTCACACAGCAAAGCATGATGTTTATCATGAGGGATCCTAGCTACTAAAGTACTTTAGTGTACCTCCTGAATTTCATCTATACTTTAAATGAAATCCTGAGTTATGTAGGAGAGTGACAAAGGACAGAGTATGGATGTTGTTCCAAAAAGTAAGTTCGATTCTTTGGCAATTCACTGATAGGATTCAATAAGAATGGTAGAATGAAAAAGAGAAAAAACAGAAATGGTAAAAGAACAGTTATTTTCACATAGCAACAGAAAATGGATTTTAAAAGAAAAAAAGGTTCATTAGTAGTGGTTAAAATTGTGAAAATTGAAATTAGAAAACCATAATACCCTAAATTTAAAAAACATTACTTAGGCATACTGTAGTTAAATGAAAAGGCAGGCAATATTCACTTACTCCAAGTCTCAAAAAATTTCAAATAAACAGCCCCCTGAGCACAGATCATCAGAAAAATTCCACAGATCTCAGCGCACTTATTGAGAAGACCTGAATGTGGAAGTCTCCTACCACTTCTGGTGTCAAATAACTTGATAATGTACTTAAAATTTTTTATCCAGTTTCTTTGGGAAACACAGGACATGATCAGCTCAAAAGATCATGTAATAATTAACTTTTATTACTATTAAGAAAAAGTGTATGTATTATTATTCTCTATGTCTTACTGTAATACTAGAAATATTTCTGGGCCTTGCTTTACTAAATGTAGACTGTGTGGAAGTTCCTTGTTCTTTGGAAAGTAATTGCTCACTTTCAACTGCTCTTTTGTTGAAAACTACATCTTCGGTCTGTCCTGTACTTGAAATCAGTAACACACCCCTCGTCTGCAATTTAACAGGGAATTCATATATGCACTTCTGCTATGGTCCTCACTGAATTAATACATATATTTTGCACACTTGACCTAAGCTTCCGGCTTAGGATTTCTTTGACATTTTAGATTACTGTTTTTTTATATTTCCCTGGCATTTTTTCATGGCTTTCTGCTGCACTCTATCTGAAGATCATTTTCTGCATAACATTTACTCTGAGTTAGGATCTGTTTGTACATGTTTCCATGGGAATATCATATACAGCCAAATTATGTGTCTTCTTGTGAGTATAGAGACCAATGTTTGGCTGTTGGTTTGAAGCAGTAAAGCTGTAGTTGCTAATAATTCTATGGTCATGTCGAAGAGCGTCTCTTTGATCTTTCACCTTAAAGCAAACAAAAAAAAACAAAAGAGGAACAGTAGGTGCATAAGACAGCATATTTTAGTGAATTAAACTGATAAATTCAGACATGCAAGAACTTGCAGAGAGGTCTGTAAGTCTATGAATTTATTCAGTTTGCTTGAAGTGAAAAACAGAAGCTCAAGAAACAAGAGAGACACGGTTAGTTGCTTGTTAGGGAGACACCTGCTGCTGCTTATTCAGCTTGGGACAAATGACATTGGAAATAAAAGGTCAGAGCACTTGAAGTTGTGGATTAATGAATTAGCAATTAGACTGAAAGGCACAAAAAGTCCAAGTGATATTTTCTAACTTATTACAAATTATCATAATAAATTATCCTATAGACCCCAGGACAGATTTCACACAGAAATGAAATGCTACTTTAATGAGGAAAATAAAGCATGCAAACAATAATAACTGGAAGATAATATGAATATTTAGAACAGTAAACATACACTTGAAAAATATGTTACAGGAACTGAACAGTTAAATGATTATGGATACTTTATCGTGACACAGAATAGCTGGAAGGAGTTAGAATACTATTTTAAAATATTAAATAATGGGAATCAGTAGCTTTGCTTAAAGAGAGGGCCATGCTGGAAAACTGCCAGCATAACCTAACAAATGTCACTAATAATGTATAGTGGAAATTCAGAGAAGAATGGTTCAGCATAGAACAGTAACGTTTAATCTGCAAGGTAAATAAACATATACCAAGGAATAAAAATTCAGTCAGAACAGATGGCCTTCAAACGGCTAAACAGATAAATCAGGAAAGAGAGAAATTGTAAACAAAACAAGACAGCTGAAAATGCAAGCAGCTAAGGATAAGAAAACTGAAATACAAACAGCAGTATTTTAAACATATACAGAGAGTACAGAAAAAGAGAGAACTGCATCCTTTTTTTTTTTTTAAGAGGGTAGGTAAAAATAAAAGAAAAGGCCAAGATACTAGAAAATAACATATAAAAAAATTCAGCAGAAATCAGTAGGCATTCAGTTTACCATCTATCTGTATTCACCCGAGTTGCTGGCTCAAGCAGCAACTATACCATAACTGCAGACTTGTCAAAACAGTATATGGTTGTGTTACCCCTCAAAACATCATTTCCCCAAGGGATCAGACTTCGAATTCATGTTATACATAGACGAAGTTCAGCATTATTAAAATTTTCATCATGTGACGCCTTAGATTCAGTTGCAGATGCTAGTTTAGACCTAAGGTTTAAAAAAAATGTAACCATCTCACACAGATTGTCAAAAACGTAGCCTACATTATATATTAGATGAGAATTTAAGTTCCAATTTTGTAATGCAAAACTGCTCAATGTATCCCATGTAAACTCATACAAGAAAGGGAGTAATTATTATAAAAATTGTGAAAGCTTTATAGCTGAATAGGACATTTTGTAATCAAATCTATAATGAGCCAAGAAGACTTAGAAACTCCAAAATCAAAATAGATTTATGGATTCTGCAGGTGAAAACCATCCAAAGACAAGTAAAATATTACAGCTTCTGCTGAGCTGAGTATTTATCTTCGTCTCAATGACATTCATTCAAACTAAAACCCAATGAGTGGTTTGTGAATGTTCAGAATTTATTATATGTTATTACACCTCGTACACTGAGCTGAGATTTCCTCAGTGCATTAAGGACATAATATTAAAATATTTCCCTGGAATATAATTTATTTAGATTATATTTTAACTAAAATGTCACAGTTTTCAAAACAAGTTTTTGGTAGCCTTACTTCTAAACCTTGAAACCCTTCCTCTGAAAGAGTTCTGAACATCTTCCACCTTCGTTTCAAAAATCTAGATGTGAAGTGTTAAGAACTATCATCAGCGGATTACTCTCAGGCAATGGAAAATTGTTGTGACCCAGGCCTAACAATGAACTCAAGGTTCTCAGAAGAGCAACTGACCAGAATCCAGTATAAAATCACCCCACCTGCACAGGTTTAGAACAATGAAGATTAACACACACCACTAACCACCTGCATGGGACAAGCACACTCTGATCCTCCATGGGATAAGCACACACTTACTACACAAACCACGGTAACTGATTAGCCTACCTCTTAACACAGGTGATTTGGTAAGTCTACACAACTGTATTGTAACATATATAAATCCTACCTTCCTCAATATCAGGGTCCCCAAGCATTAGGCTGCGCATTGCATACGCATTCCTTAAGAAAAAATCCTTTGTAATTCTATACTTTGTCTGTGTCTCTCTCCCCAGTCAGCGGTACGTTCCCAAGGAGCAACTGTGGGTTTGAGTCCCACCAGAAACAGAGAAGCACTAATGGATTTGAGTCCCACCGAAACTCCGGGTGCGTTAGTGGGTTCAAGTCCCACTAGAAGTGAAGTGGCTCTGAGTCCCACCAGAATTGCCTTGACATAAACTTATAAAACTGTTACATTATCTATTACACTCACATGATCACTCCTTCCTATTATTCATTAAAGATCTGTGTAACACTTATCTTTGCCACTTCAAACAGCAGTACTTACATTCTCTCTCCTCTTTCTTACATATTTCCCTTAGCCTGAATAGCCTGAATATTCCTTGTCATAAGAAATGAAAAATAGCTTTTTGCCTGTGAATATAAGTTGTGTTGATGAGTAAATGTCATGCATTATGTAAACTTCTCCATCAACAGAAATCATGTATTTTCACCAAAAAAAAAAAAAATTAGGCCTTATTAAGTCTATTTTTGAATGTGCAACTGAAGTACATGGAAGTTGGGTGTTTTTTTTCTTTTTTATGATCAATAGATGTAGCTACTCATCAAGTAAAAATGGACAAAACCCATGATGTTTTATCTAAGAAACAAGATGATTAATTTACATCAAGATTTTTAAGATAATTTAGCTTATGCTACTACCCTAATAAAAAAAAAAAGTATTTGATCAAACTATACAACCAGATGAAAGACAAGAGTTCTATCCAGACAGCTTAGATGATCTATTTAAAGGTACAGAAAAATAAGGAACACAAAAAAATCCCTTGTTATGAAGGCACTGTTAGCAAAATTACTATTTTCTTTCTTAACAGATAAAGGTTCTCACACAGCTGTTGTTCATGTTATAGTTTCTTATGCTAATCCTTACTTTTTCCAGCTCCTAATACAAACATGATAGATGACTGGGATAATGTAAACAAATAATTGAAGAATAGCATCATCCAGTGAGAAAACAGCCATGTTTACTTGCATAAACAAGGATCAGCCACCAGAAAAGTCTTAGTATACTTTAATTAGAGCAGAATTTATCTACTCACATTTAATGACAGTAATTAAAAAAAAATAAGATAAACACTCAATGAATACTATAGCAATTGTGGCACAAATATAATTTTGAAAAGACAGATTGTAACCTCACAATTGCTTCAGGCAAGACCTAAGCATGAGCTAACACCAAAAGGCAGATGCCTGAGCTCTTATTCCTGCCCCTTTTCTGAATTGGACTAGAGTTTGTGACATGCTTTAAGGTATCCCCACGCCTCTAGTTGCTGTTCCATCTACGAAAGCGTCTCCCATAGATCTTAGATCTGAGAGCACTATGTGGGTCTACTGGACAGTTTAAGGAAGCTCAAGTGGTACGAGACATTTATGTATGGGCTACTGGCTTAATCCGTAGCAGTTTAAACTCCCATCACAGCCACTGAAGGTCTAATCAATACAGATGACGGAGTCTAAAGAGCAATTCATCTGACCGAGTTCTAGAAAAGAGTTTTGTCTTCTCTTACTGTATAAGAGATGCCAAAAGAATTTCTGATGAAAAAATGTTTTTGCAGCAGTTACAGTCAGTCAATTCTCTTAATTGAGAAACAAACAAAAAAAAATCTATTTTAGGATTCACTTCAGAGTCAAAGTCTCTGTTGAAATGTGGAGAATTGTTACTAACAGTTTCTGGAGAACACAAAAACAAAGTATCAAGGAGTTTTACTGATATTCTCATAATTCAAACAGGAATAATGATAAGGAAATAAAGCACTTACAACAGCACCAATGCAGCACAAAAAGAGAAAAGCACTCATATAAAATGTTAGGTCAAACCAGTGAGGAACATGGATCAAGAAATGGGTTCATTAACTTCTCAGAAGACAGAAAGTGGGTTGCTGCTGCAGGCAAACTCACAAAAGAAAGGTCTGGCCTGAGAGCTATTTTACTGTATGGTCAAGGAAAGAAAAAAAAGGTCAATTTTTCAAGATGTATATAAGATATGGCATGATGTGAACCAGTCTCTATAGAAAGGGAAATAAAGAGGAAGACATCTAAAATGACTTGCTTATGGTCTTGAACTTTTATAGAGTGTTGGTGTTAGGAACAGTGACAAGAATGAAGGAATAAAGACGACAGGTAAAAAATAATGAGATAAGTTTTGGCGATGTTCAACCGAATTTGACAGTAAAATAGCCAAGATGAACATTAAGATAAGTCTGAGATGCAGTTTTAGATACAGAAAGATAGGTCGAGGGAAGAAAGTAGATTTTTGTAGAAATATGAGTTAGAATCTGCATTACTTCTGCATTATGATATGTTCCTGCCTATTTTTATTTTCTGATATGTCATTGTGTGATCACGTGGTTAATCTATACTACGAATTAATGGAAAAAGTGTTAAAGGAGAAATAACCATTTCTGGATTTCAATTGATAATTTTATAACTGTTATTGTGATTGGAATAAATATTTTAAAAGATTGATATAGGAGAATATTCTAAACTTAAGGCCTAAATAGTTTGAAACCTTTCTTGCAAATCCTAAGTAAGATCTTGCAATACTAATTCATTATTTTTCTATATCAGACCCAGTTTAAATTCTCATCAGCAGTGCAGTCAAATGTTGTCATATATAAAGACATTCTCTAGAGAATCTTCTTTCTTTGAATCTCCGCTTGTCTCATATTTCAGGCGGTTTTTTTATTATTATTTCTAATGCTTACTCAGTCGATATATCTGTTTAAACTATGAAATCTATAATATTTTTATAGAAATATGAAATGAATGACGGTTCACAGTCATAAATATTGGCCACAAGGAAAGAGATAAACCACTCTGCCAAAGTCCTGAATTTTCTGAATTCAGATAAATATGGCAAAACCTGTTTCTGAAGTCACTACTTATAGTCTACCTCTGGTTTACTAATTAAGCTGTCCTGTGAAACATTCTTATTATTCGAACGGGATGATGAAGACTAGCACAGCAGCCCTTAGTAAAATTCCAGGGAGTCTTGCAAAAAACAAGTCATTCTGAGAAACACAGAAAGGAAGTGACGTAGCATTCTATTTGATTAAAAAAAAAAATACTGGTAATTGAAGATGTTACAATCCAGTGATCCTCTGTGGAGAAATATTTAGAAACTGTCTAATAATAGTGTTCAGTAAGTAGTAGCATATGAGTAAGTGTCAGTACATTAGTTTAGGAGCATCATTTAAAAGAAAGAATAAATCAGTAGAGTTCAGTGTTATACGTAGCTTTGAAAATGTCAACATCAGCCCAGTGTTTTCACTAATGCAATGAGGCAGCCATAAAGTAGATATGGTGCTTTAAAGAGCACTGACAGATCACAGGTTTTATTATCCAGCGCATATACTGTTGGTGCAAAAAACCAGAAAGTTCTATCTTTCTTTCTCCCACTCCCTCCTACTGTCAAATTTTCTGAGATTTTGATTCATGAAAGTGGCATGGCTACACTGCCTTGCATTTTATTGAAAATTAAAGTTACAAGGATGAACCCTGCATCTGTTGAAGAGGAGAAGCTCCTTAGCCCTTCCTTAGGAGGTTATATATGGCAAGACTTGCTGTAAGTATAAAGAAAAGAGATAGAGTCCAAACATGATAAAACTGCATTTGAAAAGGGGAGGAAGAGAAAAGAAAAAGATGGAAGAAACTTAAATTCCTTTACTCTTACAGATTTTTCTTTGTCTTCAAAAAGGAAGCAACCAAAAATCTATATAGTTCTTAATCGGAAGCTTTTTTTCACTTCTACACAGTAATACAAAGAGCTTGTCTCTAGTCCTTCAAGAGCATAAGGACCTTAAATTAGGAAAAAGAAAAAAAAAAACAACAAACCAAGTTATTGGAGGAAGATGTCTCCAGGAACATTTTAAACTGATTACATAAACACCTGAAACAATTCTGTTATTGATAGAATAAAAGGCCACTACTATTTTTATAAATTTAAGCATTTTGTATGTAAGCATTTGTTAGTAAGCTATTGATTTTAAAAAATTCAAAAGATACTAAAGTAAAACACAAAGCTATGTCTAAAGACAATTCAAATTAAGCCATGTTTTCCCATTGCCCAACAGCAAGAGTTTTAACTTCCTCCAAGCTGAAAATCCTACTCTTCCCATTTAATCCTCACATATAATAAAAGAACAGTCATGATCTAAAAATTGGACCTTTTCTATAATTATTTATGAATCATAAAAGATCTGCAAGCTTTAAAGTCTATTTGTTATGCATAAGCTTTGTGCTGTAGAAGAATCATTCAAACAAAGAGTCAAAAAAAAAGAGTTATTTTTAATGGTATATAATAATAAATTACTTCCCAGTGGATTTTTCACTTTCATTTATATCTCTGGGAAAGTATAAAATAGTAATTTTTGCCTGGTTTAGAACTCAATGATAAGAATGTTTTAAAGTAATTTTGGAGCTGTGAAATAGAATGTCTAAGAAAAAATAACTATATCTTTTTATTCTATCGGCTTCTGCTATCTATAGGGGAACAATTTACACATTCACACTATATATCTCATACAATATAATACAGTGCCATAACAACTTTTTGCACCATAGGCAAACTGAAATCTGGTGAATTTAAAATCCAGTTCAAAATCAATTCAGTAAACTGATCCTTGAATAAAGTTCTTGAACAAAAGGCAGCAAGTCAGTATAAAGAATACTGCCTTATGAAGAATGCACCTATAAAGCATGGAGACACCTGGATTTTAGCTCCCCCTCCCTCAAATATCTAACACTCTTGTCTTGAAATAAGCAGAGAGGAGGATAAAATATTGAATGAAAAATTATGGCAAAGAAGTCAGACTGCTTAACTGGAGAAATTAAATTTAAAATGTTTTCATAGGGAAATGACGTCTATATTTGCTGGCCTAGTGAATATTTCTCCATTTGCAGCTATGGAGACCACTGTCTTTTCCAACAAGAATTCACTATCAGTCAGTTGTCAAAGGGAAGGAATCATTGAATTAATTTTTCACTTTCAGTATTTATCATTTACTCAAAAGGAAACTTGTCATTGTTTGGAGACCAATATCACAATGATGGCATATGTGAACACTGAGTAAAACAGTCAAAGAAAGAAGAAATGTGAGTAAATTATGGGAGACTAAAAACACACAAAGCCTAACGTAAAGGCTTCAGTCTCTGTTCACAGTGTAGAATTTCAAGCCTGAGACTGACATGATATGATGAGCTCAGTTCAGATAGCATTATTTTCATTTCACCTACACTTTTGAGTCCAAGCAACTACATAAAGTCACTAACCACAGATTTAAACAGTTTATTTAAAAATTTATATTCTGGTTGGTACTTCTTATCTTTATATAAATTGTGCGTCTTCTTTTCTTCATACATAATACACAGAAATTATCCATTTTTCTTGAATTACAAATGCTACAAACTACCCTTCTAAAGATATATACTATTGTATCCTTTCTTTCTGAACTCAAGTGACTGAGAGTGAAAATATAACAAGCAGATAAAAATAAAGTAAATTCTAAAAATATAGATGTAATTACTATGGCAACTTTCAGAACTCTGTCTTTATTCTGTAGTCTATTTATTTTAATTAGAAACTCAGATTGAAAAACGTAGACAGAATCATTTCACCATTCAATAAAAAATAGTAATTGAGTTTATCACATTACTTTATACTAAACAAAACCTTTTTGACACTTGAAAAAGTATTCTCTAAGGGAAAATAAAGACCAAAAAGCTAAGCTAATGGCCCAAGTGAAGTACTAATCATATAGAAACATCAAATTTGGTAACAGTCTATCTGGAATTCTTCTTCAAATTCTTATGCAACAGTTCTGAGGTCTGAAGTGTTGCTTGCTAATAAAATGTACCAATAACATGCATGCAAATATAGGGCACAGATGTGTAAATATATTGCATATATTTAAATAGATTACAAAATAAGAATAGATAAAACCAGCTAAAATTTTAAAGGAAAATTTTAACAATTGAGAAATTGAGAGAGACTAGGCAAAGTTATGCTCCAGGCTAAGAAGTTAGACTACATCTTCCATGATGCACTAAGCATAATATCTAAAATTTTTTGACTCCTAAGTAAATATCATTTCAAAAGACAAAATAAATTTTTATCTAAGTTTAGTTATATGTTATCTATGGGGAAAAGGAACACATGTTCTATTCAGTGTTATCAAGAGGAAATGACTGGAAAAGCTTCTGTTACGCATACTTTACTGATGCAACTTCTTCAAATGCATACTATTTCAAACTTATCGTAGTGAAAAGCTTAGGAGGCCATATTAGTTCATACTTGTTCAAGAAAGCTTTAGGGCTGAATAATCAAAGCATACCAAAATATGATTTTTCTTTGCTTCTGAAAAATTATGTAAGAAATAATTCCACAATCTCCACCCAATCACGGAAAGTTACTTCCAGATGATGACACTACCTAAAAACCATCAAATCGAATAGCTATGCATGCCTGTGCATTTATAAATGTGTGAAAATATGCATGTATAGAGACGGACAGAGAGTCTAGCTAAATATCTGTTCGCTTTCTATGTATCTGTACTAGATGTAATACATACACACATATGAAGATAATATAAATATAATACTCCCACGCGTTCTTCTTAAAAGTGTGAAGCTAGGCGTAATCAACATCTGTTGCAACAGCAATACCAGATTATTATTTACTGAAAAAGCACAAAGATAACAACCCTTCTAGTAAATATGACTATTTTGCTTAGCAAATGTTCTGCCCATCTGCTGAAATCTTAAAGCAAATTGAAACAAGATTAGTAAATATTTTTCTTCAAGTTACTCATGCAGTTCCTCCTGGTTAGGAGGTTTCACTTGAATTAGCTACAAAATAGTCTCCCCTTTTTCCTATTTTAAATGACAGTGATGTGCAGGATATGTTTTGTCTCGTTCTTTGATCAAATGTCTCTATATCAAGCAATTTGTCCAAATAAATGCAAAAAGGGACAATGACATAATTTTCAAATTGACTAAAATGTTTCTAAGCAACTGAATTCAATTGGCATGACCAACTGGGAAAGCATGCTTTGAATGACACAAAGTAATGCCTGCCTTTCTCATTTACAAGTAATTGTAATGGTATCTGTTTTGACACACATTGCATTACTTTGCTGCTTCAGTATATGTTGATATTTTTGTATTACTGCTTGCACCTTATTGTGAATGTTTCAAGAAAGATGTTCCTCTTCTTTGTGTATATCAAATCATTTACACATTTATACTACATACACAGAAATTTCTCTAAGACAAAGTCTAAGATCCACTAACAGAAGAGGAGGCCTAACCTCTATTGATTAATGAAGACATATGTTCTGTCACAAAAAACGTATGTCTGTTCTCAGTAACAAACCCTGAATACTATCTATTCCATATTTTGATTTAGGCGTATGCCACGGAAGAGCTAAACCAGTCTGGCATGCACAAACACTGCATATAGGCAAAATGGAGATGCAGAATAGTCTTGGTTTAACAAACAAATCCTACGTTATAGAAACCATTGAGGCACTACTTACATTACTTCTTTAAACATCTGCATTTTCCAAAATAGTACCATTCAAATGGCATTATCATTAGAGTTTTACAATTTGTATAGATAGAATTGAAATCTAAATGAATAGTAGAAAGCTTCCAAAAGTTAACTTACATGATCAATTAGTTCACGAACCATTCCATTCCACTGTCCACTGGCATCTTCCTGGGCTCCATATTTTCCATCCTCCACCAGTCTAATCTCATAGGAAAATCCAAGGATAGTAGACAGCTCCCTGAGGAGGTCAATGCAATAACCTTCAAATCGATCATTTCCATACAAGGGTTTGTCAGATTTCTTGAACATAACATATGGCTCTTCCTGTAAAAATTAAGAAGATAGAATGGATAATGAGGGGCCCCACACGTTTCTTTTCTTTTTAACCTGAAGTAGCACACTGTTGTTACACGACTCTCTGTACAAAGAACTAAAATGAAAAGTATATCCTTTTAGCTTTGGTTAAGTCTTCATTTACCTTCAAACTGAAGTTAGTGAGAAAACCTCTTTTCTCATTTTTAATTTGAAAAAATGACCCTGTAAAGACCGTAGACATATCTTCAAGGAATTCATATAAACACTAAGTTTAAATGTGCTCCTTAACAAGTTACATTATACATTAAAATCAAATGCATTGTTTGGATGGACATTGTAGGCCCCTTAGAATGCAGAAACAATGTGCTTTGGCAACTGAAAAAAAAAATAATAATTCAAACCTCGAACATCAAACAAATGCTGCAAGTATTAGGTTTTACACTTTTCTTTACACAAGTATTTTAACTGTTTTCTCAATGCTTTGTTAAATAAAGTATAGAAAACCCACAGGGGAAGGAAAAAGTCAGTGAAATCATCTATTGTTCTGTTGCCTCAAGTTATAGGCTGCCATTTACAAAACTGCAGCAAAATCAGAAAAAAGTTTACTCAAAAAGTAAATTCTATGATATACATTCCATGAAAACAGAGTTTATTTTCCTTAAACATTTACCTTATTACATTTAAACTACAATGTGACCTTTTTGCATAAAATGATGTGCAAATAGAACATCAAAAAAATTAAAACGATTTCCAGAAGAGTCATAATTATGAGAACAACACTTAGAAAAACATAGGATTTTTACATCTGTTTCTCAAAATAGGATAAGATTCCACAAATACAAAGCAGAATGGAATAAGACAAAAAAGAAATGGTAGATTTTTTCATTAGAATACAACACCAATATTCAAGTTGTATTTTATAGGTTAAATACACAACTCAGTCTTTGCTCATTTTTTAGACAGGCTTTTTTCATTTTTTACAATAATAAAAAAATAAGCACCAAGTAAGGTAAGAAAAATGGTAGTAGATGCAATTACTGTACCAAATACAAGTCTCAAAGAATAATCAGATAAACTCTCCAGGGTATCTTAACAAAATTCATACAACCCTAAATCTCCACATCAGCACTCAGCGGGGTTAAAGGCACTTCATTCTACAGGCACCTGACAGCTTTAATAAAGATTTGTCAGCATTCCTGATGTAAACATCTATCTTGAGGTGTCCCATGATTTAAGCATTAGAACTGCATAAAACTGGAACTTTAGCACATAAGATTTTACCCAAAATGCAAAGGAGAAAGCAAGTAGATGTCTTTTTTTTTCCCCTTATTTTTTGCCTAAGTAAAACAAACTACTGAATCAAGACTCTTCTGAGATTCAATTTTTATATACTTCTATTGAAATTAATAAAGTTACAGTCATATTTTAAAAAAGTACACCACTGATCTTCATACAATTAACAAGGAATGTAACATGAAATAAGTTGTCCAGAGAAACTACTAGGATTTCTCGACATAAACTTTTCAAACAATAGATAGACAAATGACTCCAGGAGAGTCTTCTAGATCTAGTATTGACAAGAACATAGACCTGACTAAAAACATGAAAGTTGAGAGCAATTTAAATGACAAGGACTACTGAATAATTTTTGAGAACAGTTGTTAATAAACTCAGACAACTGTGCAGAAAACAGTTTTTCAGGTGAAATGAGAATTCCTTAAAGAAAGCACACTACTGGTAAAGCAGAAGCTATGCTAAGACAAAACACCAAAATTGTGGAAAAAGAATCAGCAAGACTCAAACATGAATTCCTCAATGAACTGAAACTCAGAAAAGGAAGTATGGAGGAAGTGAAATGTAACTCAGAATGTGAAAGACAAACAAAAAGCAAACAAACAATATTTATGCAGGGACAAATGCATAAATGCCAAAGCAAAAAATACAGTACAATTAGCAATCGATATTAAGCACAAAAAGCAACATTCTAGAAGCAAGGATAAAAGGAAATTCTAGGAACTAGTTCAT
Source organism: Stercorarius parasiticus (assembly GCA_013396915.1). Lineage (NCBI taxonomy): Eukaryota > Metazoa > Chordata > Aves > Charadriiformes > Stercorariidae > Stercorarius > Stercorarius parasiticus. Next base: position 443,056 of record VWZL01000114.1, on the reverse strand, counting down.
CTGTTGCCCAGCAGGAAGAGAAAGCCATGAAATGACATTACAAAGGCAATCAGTTCGATGCTTTTCCTGTGCCTGTGTACTCTGAAAAAGCTAATGCTGATTGGGTAACGTACAACATTAACACAAGAAACACATGTAAAAGTGTTTAGACTGAAGTAGGAAAAGATAACCTTGGTGAGTCCTTGAACTTTAATTATTTTCAGGGAGTTTGGACCTGATGAATTCACAGAACTGGTTTTAGCAATTTCAGATCCGTTAGGAATTACCTTTAAGAATTCATGGAGGCTTCAAGGAGACTGTAAAAGGCTTATCTTTAAACTCTTCCCAATCCAAAAAAATTCACAAACTGGAGAAAGGAGGGCTATGAAATTGTAGACTGATTAATACTTTTTTTAGAAAAACAGTACTTTTATCCTAAGCAAATTATAAAACTCTTTAATTTGTGGGAACCAATCGCTAAGAGAATATGGAGAAGGGAAGAAATTGAGGAAATTCATCACATCATGTTACACACAAATTCACCCTGTTCTTCCCAAAATTATGAAGAAAATCCAACTGTTCAGAAATGTGCACTTAAATGAAAGAGATTTATTATCAATCTGAAAAGATTTAATAGGATTTAACAATTCTTTTAGAGGGTACAGTTAAGTGTTTCCTGTTATTCTTGAATAGAAAAGATGCTAATGGGATGTGTTTTCACCCTACAGTGGGGCAGGATCAGAATTCAAAATGGTAAGTTTCAGAAAACAGAACAGTAATTAAAAAAGAAAAGGCATTCAAAAGGAATTAATGAGTATTTTCACACTTCTGATGAACAATAAATTGCAGAAATTCAGGAGGAAAAGAGCTGATTAGGTAGGAACTCTATAAAATTAAGTTATGGATATTATAGGAAATCATGTACTAGACTCAAGAATATCACACATTGGAAAAAAAAACAAACTGACCTACTTGGATTTGCTTTGAGGAGGAGTTGGGACTGGAGGACCTACAGTGGTCCCTTCCCATTAAAATTACTCCATCATTTTATATTTTTGACACTATTAATGCTTCAGTTGCTGTATTCTATTCAGTTTTGAATACTGCAGTTCCGGAGAAACGTGAACCAAGGTCTACAAGATAGGATTAGGAAAGACTGAAATAATATACATTGTTTCACTTAAGGAAGAACAGACTGAGAGGGAATTGATAAAAGTCTCCAACACATACAAAGTTGTTGCAAAAGGAACCAGAAAAATCCTTTTCTGCAAAGGGACAGGAATTAATGACCTCAAACTTTGGCAAAAAGAAATAAAGGTTAGAAATTGGAAGACACTTTATTATGGTAGCTACACTTAAGTGCTCTTATCTAAGAATTTGGACTGTTTTGCTAGAAGAAAAAGCCAAGCTACATCACATTTTGTTAAAAAAAAAAAAAA
>VWZL01000114.1:313680-441615 GCA_013396915.1 Stercorarius parasiticus | reverse complement strand
AAAAAAAAAAGGCCAAGAAAACAGCTACCTGTGGCAACTGTTTCTGATGTGAAAAGAACATTCACCATCCAGAAAGTGAAATTATGACAATTTAAAAATTGTCCATTTCAGCTGTGAGGTTCTGTGGTTTTGGAATTTTCCAAAATGCCTGGAAGTTCTTTATCCATAGTAGTTAATTCAAACATGTTTTCCCATATTAAATTGGGATTAAATACTCAATACAGTTGTTTAGCTACACTTTAAATCCTAAAATTTATTTCTGAAGGTGTAAAAAACCCCGTTTCATATGTAATAAACCCTCAGACTTGTGCTTCCCAAATATAACATTCTATTTATGCCTTTGTAGGCATTATGAAATTCCTATGTAGCTTGGAATGCTCATGTACACAGAGCCTAGATATTTGATGAGTTGTTTAGATATTTCAATTCAAACATTCCCCAATCTCTCTGGAAACTTGTCAGGATTCTTGACAACAGTTTTATTTCTGTCTTCCATTCCATGCAATCCTGAATTATATCCTGAATTTAAATGTGTGTGATGTCAGGGGGGCAGTAAAATTGCCAATTCATGCTTTTATGTCTCCTTTACTTAGTAAGGACAGCGGGATTCACTGAGCCATCCAGCTCATCCATACATTCTTGCATATTTTCCTCTAAGATCATTACAGTAGTCCTCAATCCCTTTATCTGTTCTGCTAACGCTTTTTGACATTGTGTTAAAAAAGTAATAGTTTTGCAACACTTTCTGGAATTCTTATCTCCAACTCCTTACTCTTTTATTATTCTTTATTCTGACAAGCCTGGATATGGGATACAATAGTCTCTAAGCTACTGTTTAATAAATACAATATTTTGTTATGGAAAAAAAAGCTTTTGCTGAGAAGAGTGATCAATGGGTTATTAATACTTTCCTAATACTTTCACAATCCTTACGTTAAGCCATTACTTAATGGCTCTTGCTGTTTTTCCTTATGGTCTTCCACTGTCCAAAATATTTGCTTTTTCCTCTTCAGACCCTTTATTTGCCACGTAAAGCATTTTCTAACTTAGCTTTGACAGCATTCATCTTCAATTTATCGGGAAGTGCATTTTGGCAGCTTTATCTGTGATAGCTCTTAGTAATTCCAAAGTTTTATCAGTTCTTCTCTTTTTCCTCTGGTAATACGCATTACACATTCTAAATATTGAACATGGTATTTATGTATTCTGAACAAGTCCATGCAAAGGATCTACTACAAGCTGTATTTGTTCAAGTTTTAAATTTATAGTATGGACTAATGTAAAACTGGTTGCCAAGTACACTCTCAGGAAAGCGTCTATGCATTAAACATATGATCGCCATTGCTTCTTGGTGGATTACACTTTCACAAAAATGTTTCACTAGGACGATTATCACCAATTAGGAAGACAGAGTATGTAAACTGCGTGATTTTTACAGATCAATGACTGGTTTATATTTATTTTAATATTGTTCATAATTTAATTTTGTCCATCAGCTCCTGAAAACACGACCCTTAAAAATTACCATAACACATCAAAAAACAACTTGGTCAGACTTTTTTCAGAACATTTACAAAATACTGTTTAAAATCTTCTAAACAGCTTCAGTTGAAATTAACAGTCTTTCAACTGGACACATCTCCCTGGGAAAAAAAAAAAACAACGAACCAAACAAACAAACAAAAATCAACCAACCAACACCTTCCCATTGGCATCTTTATTATTGCTTGGAATAACATAAATAGCTTGAAGCAAAAGCCATTGAATAAGCATTGTCTCTACACAGGTGCTCCAAGAAAAAAAATCCTGAATAAATCCTCATGCAGAGACAATGTTTCCAGAAAACGTGTCTACTCTGAATTAACCCTATAGGAAAGACATTCTACCATGGATTTTTAGCAAGTATGCTTGTCCTGAAATAAGAGTAACTGAAGTGAGAGTTATTGCACTTTAAAATCAACACTTTTCTTCATCCACATTAATCTTGCTTCTAGTTTATCTTATTCTTGATGTGAGAAATTTGCCAACTTTGTAGTGAACCTCTGACCAGCTCAGCAGTAAGGAATTACCCAAATTAAGTTTATAGATATAGAAATACATAGAATATGGAAACAAATAAAAAGATAAATGTCATTGGGAATAACGAGAGAGATGAAAAGGGTGTGGGTAAATAAAGTTTTTATATCATTAACTTACATTTGAAACTGGGAGGCTAGATAAATTGATGTTTTCTCACAGGATTTAAATCTTAGAAGCTTATAAACCTTGTGCAAGAACAGAGTCTACATTACATATACTCAAAAGCTTCACATATATAATCATACTTCTAATTCTACAGTTCAACAATTCACAGTATTTAATGTAAATACTTTTTAGAAAAAACAAGAAATGCAGAGCATGTCCTTTGAATGCCAATAGAGGCATATACTGAGCGACAGTATCTTTAAGTATCTGTGCTCAGAAACATGCAGTACACTCCAACTTTCAGTGTATACGTCTGTCAGTAAATTATCAAATTTAATCTGAAATCAAACACTGTTTTTGTTTCAACTGGTTATATTTCATATTGGTAGCTTTTTCTCTGAAGCTAAATTCTTCACACCACTAATTGCTTTTAAAATAGGTCAATTTAGAAAAAAAAAAACCAAAACAAAAAAAATAGAAACTTCAGTTTTTCATTGGAGACAAACTGTCAATATGTCTAGCACTCAGGACAACAGTATAACAAGGTAACTCTCTCTGGGTTTTTTTAGAAATTTGAAATATACTGCAAATAAATTCTCTTCAGTGCTAAGCACCCACATCACACCTGAAGGAGACAGACACATGAACAGTTAGTAGTCTGAAATGTTCAGTTGGTTAATTAACTCTATGAACATGAGCTTGAGTTATCTGGAGAATGCAATCACCCTTCTGTACATGGGTGGCTGTAAATATTCTGTCAATGTAATACAGGTGAGCAATGTCTCATAAGAGTTGTATTATATTTCAACTAGAAATATGTTACTAGAAATGGCAACAAAAAATTCTACATTTCAGATTATTTTAATTTTAATTTTTATGGATAATTAACAAACATATGGATTAATACTTTCAACATGGACATATGTATTGCTTAAAGAATCTAGAACTTTTGTGTTACTATCAGTGTTGAAAAAAGCAAAACAAAACAACAAAAAAAAAAAGGAATCCCTCATGACGAAAAGAGGAAAACAATCTTCAAAATTTGTCACTGTTAGAACAGACAATCTTAATCATTAGATTCTGTTCACCAGGGACACTGGAGTTAAAAGGTTGCCAGATCTAATTAACATTTATGTCAGATGTAACAAATACACAATAGGCTTTCACTGTTGGCAGTCAAAATTCAAGTGGGAAGGGTGAAACAATCCACTAGTTACAATCAATCAAAAAAATGTAATACATTAGACATCTCACCAGTCATTTAAGCCAGGATATTCCAATAGAAGAAACTAAGGCTAGACACAAGAAAACACCAAAGTCGCATTCCTTCACTATACTATCTATAATAGAAATTAATGATGAATATCCTTATTTGACAGCTTTTAAGATATATCCTGAAAGATTCCCTAGTATGACCTTTTGGGTCATGAAACATATAGTCATAACTATGGTTTGATAAATCACGAACACAAGCCATAGTTGCTCTTTTCTGCAGTTTCAATCCTCATTTTGCCAGGCTCCTAAAAAAAAGGTTTCTTTATTCCCTCACAGTTTATTCTTAACTTTGACCAGACTTTAAATTGAGTCAACTGCATCCCAAGAATGTTTCCATTCCAGTAAAGCAAAATGGATATGAGCAGATGCCTATTTGAAGCAAAACCCCTTGACTCAATAAACCACAGAATGTGAAATCATTAAACTGTTGCAACACTGCAGACTGTACTAACCTATTTTTCAACTGAACTGAATCATACTATATTCATGATACATGAATAATATCAAAGACTTTATTATGTCTTACTATAATGGAAAGCAAAACATTATTTTCTTATGATGTATCTTAAATTTTCAAAAGACTGTGGGGAAAAACAAACAAACAAAGATGCAAACCCAAGACATTCAGCAAATACAATCATTTCCCTAGACTGATGCCCTTGGTGTCCTGATCCTTGCCACTATGCAAAAGTATATTTTTATTCCTAACACTTTAGTAGAAGGGAATTGAAGCACTAGAAAAATATTTGAGAGAAGTTGCTTGGGATGATGCTGTAAACTTGGAACCCAAACAAAGTACTTCTCAGTCATTATCCAGAGATATAGATACATGGCCATCCTACCTTCTGCTTGCACCCAGACAGGAGAAAAATAACTTTATTGACCTTTATTGACTAAGTCAAATTTTAGCTTGTGCTGATCCCACCGCGCTCATTCATATGCTCTGACTCCCTTCAAATTTCATGATTTTTTTTCTGATAAGCATCACTTACTTCTATGTTTGAAATACAAACAAGCACTGTGGCCAAGCATATCTCTGGATACCTTGCAAGTCTGAAGGCCCCAAACGTTATTAGAAGTACACAGACATTATGCTGGATCTCAGGACAAGGGCGACTTTCAACTTAAACTCTTCTGCGTTTTGAGCACCATAAAGTAGGCTAATTTACCTTTCTCAGTGGAAAAAATCCTGCAACACATTAGTTTGCTTTACATTTCTGCTACATCTGCAAGAAATCTGTCAGTTTACAGTCTGCACTGGTGGCTGAAGACAGACAAGTGGAATTGAGACAGGAGTGGAATGAAATTTAAGAAGGAGAGGGTGCAGACTCTGGATGTTTAAGTGGGCATGAGAAGTCCAGGAGAGGCATTTAGGCACACACTGATCATGACAAGAAAGTATTTTAAAAGGGGATAAGAAAAGTACTAAAATAGGAAAGTAAGGAATTGTATATTCTTTAGCTTCCAAAGAAAAAAATTAACACATCTGAATAAACTAAAAACAGTTTATAGTTTTTCTGCTAGACAATTCAACTATTTCATGGCAGTACACGTAATTCATATAGAAATAATTATTTTGGGCCATAACATCAGTGGGAACAAAATATTAGTGAATTATTAATAACTCAAAATTCAGGTATTGTTTGAATCATTCCAGAATAATACAACAGTTACTGTGAGAAAGTGCCTGCATCAGTTATCTTTCCTCAAAATATACCATATAAATGAAAATGTAAAAGATTACAAGTCTTCAATTCTATTTACAAGAGATGAGTGGCCCATCTTTATAAAGATAAAAGGTAAAGTCATTCTTGTTTAATATATAAATGTAAAATTTGGCCATTAAACACTCATGCTTTAAATGTCCCTTGGGTCCAAAAGAAAGGGAGGAAAAGAGTGCAAATTAAAAAAAATAGGATAAAAAAAAAGCAAAGATGTTAAATTCCCAGGCTTTGCCTGATTTTATATCTTTATTTTGAAAACAAGATGGCATTTATATGACATCAGTTTTCTACCCATTTGAAAAAGCAGCAGTTAAGATAGAGTGTGGGGATATTATATTTTGAACTAAATAAAATTGTTTTGAAAAGCATTATTACTATTCCTTCTTACAAAATATTCAGAGAAATTATTTTCAGGGAAATATACTAAAAAAAAAGTAATTTCATGTTTCAAAAGTGAAGTAAGAAAAAACTACTAAATTTGATGTTATCACACACATTTCATAACTTTTACAGGTTTCTTGAAAAAATTAAACTCGACAACTGTGAGCTTTTCAGAGCTTTGATGCAAGCAGATACAGAAGAGCATATAAAAGCCTTAAGGGAAAGGAAAGGAGCATCCATTTCAGCAGAACAGGACAAACGAACCTGTATGATAAGATGTACAGGCTAGTATGCAATTTAGAATAAAAAAATAAACACCATGCACATACATTTACACATACGAAAATCAAATTCCAAAGTTAAAAAGTTTCCAAAGTTGTGGAATTTGGATAATGAAGTGAAGTCTCTGTGCTCAAAGAACAATTAAGACTGGCTTAGCTATCTCTTGTGCAACCCAGGAGAGTGAAGGCTTGTCTGGCTATCACAGGATACATAAATAATGGGGTAGTCTTGGGGAGCCAGGACGGCCCTGCTTTTCGTCAGCAGAGACAGTAAAATCAAGATAACAGAGACTTTGTGTAGCTCTTTGTTTCCTTGAGAGGATACCGTGCCCAGTAATTGACCTTTGACTCATTACCTGTGAAATGCATATTAAAGTTGACACCCCTGTATATGCTAATGAAGATTTTAGAGACCATGCTAAACATATATGACTATAGCACTCATCTCTCCACCCAAATCATACTACACGTCACCTAGGGAAGGGAAACCTTGTAATTTTGGGGATAAAAGGATGGAGAAAATGACTGTTAAATTGGGATAGAAGAAACTTGATACTGACAGACCAGTCAACAGGCTGTGTTCTCTTCCTCCTCCCCAGGCAGGGACGCCTTTCTGGGTAAGCGCTGCGCCTTTCACCCTCTGGTGAATGTTACTCCGGGTTGTGGTACTATTGTTATTTTTGCTAGCAGTATTAACCTTAAGTAATTAGTGCGATTGTAGTTAGTGAATTTATCAAGGGCAATCTCGAATCTGCAACCGTCGCTCTCAATAAAATAACTAATTTTGATTATTTGTGAATCTGGTTCAGTGAAAGTCCTTTGGTGGGACTCTGACAGAAAATCAGTGAAAGTCCTGGGACTCTGACAGACAAATATCGAAATTACAGTCCTTTTAACGTGACAAAAGTAAAGATAGAACATGTACAAGAACAAAAATATTTAGACACTTATATTTAAAATCTAAAAGGAAAAATTAAAAAATCAGAGTTCTGACTGCTGGCATACCAAAGTCAATTTAGGAGAATCAAATTATAAGAAAACCTTATTATTGAACTTGAAAGGGTTTTGGGGTTTTATTTTTAAACACAGAATATTCAGAATGTAGAATTTAAATTGCAGAAGAAATTCTGAAGTTCGAATTCAGATGGCATTAAAATAAAATACAGCAATAGTGTCAAAAAGATAGAGATATCCAAAGCTATGATTATAAAAGATACAAATAACACTTTTTTTAATTATTATTATTTTTCAAATGTTTCCCCCCCCTCAAAAGCTGACCATCACTCCGTCAGACATGTCCAGCTGGTACTTTGGGCTGCCATGGAACCAGAACCTGGAAACTAGACATGCTTCTTGAACTTGGAAACTGGACGTGCTTCTGCACCAAAACTACATGCCAGTGTACTTCGCAGAAGTGATGAAGTCCTGGGAAGCCTGAACCCGTTTCATAAGAGAGCTACTGAATTGCTCATAAACCAAGGAATAATCTTTCGGATGGTTACCTATAGCATGTATTATGTAGAATTCAAGACAAAAAAGATCACATAGTTCCGTCCTTCCTCGCAGTAGATGAATTTATGAATTCTAGTTTATTTATTATTATTTTTGCCTATCAATATATTTTCATCTTCAGTAGACTCAGCCACCACTGAAAAAGCAGGGTATACTCACAGTTGTAAAGATCTTAATAATTACAATATAAAGGAGGAAAAAGGTATCATTCAGAATTTAAGAAGACAGAATTAAAAATAAAAGACAGACTGGTATCTTTAAAAGAAAAATGAGAGTTAAAACAAACTACAGAAAAAACTCATATAGGCTCCATAGCTGGTAGTATACTATAGACTATTGTAGAGAATTATTAAACTGAAAAAACAGCATTTGCCTTTTTTTAAAGCAATATTTTCCAGACTGAAAAAGGAGACAAAAGGAAGGTGTTGAAGAAGGAAATCTGTTTCTAGGAGCTGTAGTATTTTATATTGCTCCCTTGCATTGCTACAAAATGAATATTCACTAATATGCTTTCTGTCCAACAGAAAGCTATTTATTAAGCACAAAATGATGGAGCTACAAAAGTAAGCTAGTACATGTGCTTTCTGCACCAGAACAATATTTAGTTCATTTCATTATTCTGAGTACCACTCTTGTAATGTCTTGATAGCTGAAAAGAGTTATTGCGATTACCAAAACTTTCACTGAACAATAACTTTGTAAAAGTATAAAAGGCCGTTACAAGTGAGCAACATGTAACACCAATTTAAAGTCCTCATATTTCTTTTATTTATTATTTTATTTAGATATGTGCAGAGGACAGATTCTTATAAAACACCACTAGTCAAAAGTTATCCCTTAAGAGAAAGAGTATCCTTGATTACAGAAACAGCTGCTGTCATAAATCTCAGGAATCTAATTTTGTGTGCTTTACCAGTTCAAAATCAGTGCTTATTGATAGTGCCGCTATTTACATTCATGCAGCTTACCTTTTCTTGAGATCATTATTTCAAACAAAATCATGCAAGTGTAAGTATCACTATACAAAATCAATACGATACATAGAGCATATGAACTCAAACCTCATAAATAAACTTGAAACACCCTAAGTTATTGAGCATTTCTTATGCAACCTTGCAGGGATTGATTCTTGTCCCAGTATTGTTAGCACTGATCTGTAATCAAGTATACAATAATTGCTAATGATGTGTGCAGATGATACAAAGGCTGGTTGAGACTGAGTAATGAAGGGAACAGGTCACTGATAGAGATAGGACTATATTCTGGAAAGCAGTAACTCTAGAAAGCAATTAGGAAAAATGTGAAACATCCTTATGTATCAGTGGAATGCTTAAAGAAAAATCCTAGGCAGGGTATCTGCATACAACATAAGAGGAGCACAAGGGGGTCAAATGAAATTACTAAGAAACATTACTTGATAATGCAGTAGGTCTTATATACAAAAAATGTGCAAAATTGTGAAGGGCAGTGGGAAGAAAAAAGACAGACTAATACTCTAAAAAGCATGCTTTTAAGAGACTAGAAAAGGTTCATTTACATGTTATAAAAAAGAGACCCAAGAGATTATATGTTTATGAACTGTAATTAATGGTACAAGAGAAAGTTGTGGTAAAACTGTATTGGTCTTAGCATAACAAGAACTTACATCTGAGAGTGAGTCAGCCATGTTCCAATTATGTATCAAGTGTGTACTTTTCAATTAGTGAAATAAATGAAACAAAGGATTTCAGAAGATTTTCTATAATTTGTAAATCTTAAAAAAAACCAGACCTTATAAATAACCTTTCAACCTGCTGGATGAAATTATACGGCTTACGTTACATAAAAGGTTAGAAAGCACACTGGTATTTGTATCTATGTACCTATGAAAATTCATTCTAGCTTGAAATGTCAAAATATATGTTTGTAAGTAAAAACTTCTTATTAAAGAAAAAAACTTGGGAAGTGAATTATTTTTTTGATATCTGCAAATTCATGGTAATGGTGGCAGCAGATAAACACAGCAGATTTTCATTTGTGTTGAAATTAAAATTACTATTTCAAGACTATGATGTGGAAATTAGTGAATTTTTTTTTTATGTACCTAAATGTATGTCATTATAAGTAAAAAATACCCCATTCACCACTGTAAATCTGTCAACAATAGCAATGAAAAACAAGTTACTTCTGATCTAGCACAAGTGATATCTCAATTAAATTTCCGTATGATTAAAAATGTCAACTTAATAATCAAGTAATAGCAACGATGAAAAAAAGTTAAATACTTTGTACTTTCTTTAGAGGTAATATCATGGTGTTAGATTAGCAAATGAAAGCAATAAATTTTGCTGGTTAAAATGATCAAGCCACTTTTTTAAACAAACACTTTTTGTCCTCTCATATGGTGCTGAACTAAACATCTTTGTGAAGGAACCAAACATTTTAGTCAATAACAAGGAAAGTGAAATTACTAATCAACTGATATAGCACTAAAATTGGGATAATTTACTTACAATTTAGATGAGAGTAAATATCCACGACTAGATTAACAACTGGAATTCTTTCATGACACAGTAATTTCTAATGTATAGTATATACTATACTGTAATGTATACTACAGACTGTTCATCACTGTTGTAATTAGTATAGCATATTCTATTAGCTTTCCTGTACAACTCTATTTCTGGAAATGCAAATATAATTGCTTACCAAGATGGTGGTAACGATTAAAGAGCGATTGGACAGGGAATCTGTGATGTTTGCTGGTTTTCCTTTCTGATTCTCTGTCATGTTAAGGCCACTCAATGGATCCCAAGTTCCAACCTATAAAATAGCAAATTACTGTGTAAATTGTCCAATAGTTACATTTCAGCATCTACAGAAGAACACTGTAAGGAAAAACAGATTGCTACAGGAAAAAAAATATTGTTAATATTTATTATTAAACCCTGTTCCATTATTCTCTGTCATTGCATTCAAAGTCCGCTTGTTTAAAATACCGTTCACAATACCTCAAAGTGTGTTTCATGAAGTGTGACATTAAGCAGAAAAATGATGCACAGAACGTCTGAAGCTACTCTGAACGTTTTATTTTCCATTTAACTTCCATTCTTCAAGATAAACCACGTCTGAAGATAACTTAAGACTTAGGTGGAAATTCATTTGCAGAGCAGAGAGCTTTGTATCTACAGAAGGATGAACCATTTTCTCTCATCAGAGAGAAGAGCAGAGCAAAAAGATGTTTTTAGGAAAATGTAACAGGGAAGACTGAAAGTAGTCTAAGTGTAATAACTTAACTGATTTACAGATAAATGTTCAGTATGTAGCTCTTTTGACATTTTATACCTTGAAATTCTTATTCCAGTAAAGTCAATTGGAGTTTTATCTAAGTAAAGAGCTCTAGGGTTATGCTTTAAGGTTTAAGGACAGTCTCACATACTAAGTAGTATGTAATGGCACTTATGATTACATCATTTATCTGAAATTTCATCAGAATACAACTAAAAGGTGTGTGCAGTAAATATAAATATCTATTTTTAGACATCAGAATGTTTGTATTATTCCATTGCCTAAAAAAAAGGAAAAAGAAACAAACAAACAAACAAAAAAAAAAAAAAAAAATGCAACCCACAAATGTATCGTGTTTGTTTTTAAAAAGCATTTTAAATGTAATTTGAAATACCAAGCAATATCTATAATATAAGGTAAATATATTTTAAAACTAAATCTAGACAGTAATTAAAAAATTCTGTGAAGTTTCATGGCAAATATACATATATGTATGTATGTGTAATGTATATATAAACACAGACAATTTTTTTTTTTTAAATCTTGCAAACTGATTCCTGAGAAACTGTTCATAGACTTTAAAGTGATTTGTTGCAGTACGGCTGCCAAGTAAAAGCAGATCAAGGAACTCTACTATGTAAAACTGAAATTTGAACAACTTACAATTTACTTCTACTTCATTACATTATTTCCCACAAACTTTCAAGTTTTCCTAAAAAGTGAAACAAACTGATGTTCTAATATACACTTTAGAGAGAACGTTCACACAATAAATACAGACACAGGGAGACTGTCAAACCCTTGATCCCCTATTCTTCCATTCAAGTCCCCTAAATGAATGGCCAGACCATTCTGGAGTGATCATACCAATTTGAACATGTCAGCACTTATTATCCATAGCACAGGACCCAAACCAGGAGTTCCCATGAAGCTGACATTGTGCTCCACAGTGAGTCAAAGAATCTCTGTGATACAAAGAATTAGCTTAGTCAAGTTGAAACAATTCCAAGAGCTGCTAAAAGACTCATCATTGAATATCATAGCATATTCTGTAACATAGCAATTGGGGTGCTCCTCAAGGACATGCAATACATTTTCCTAACTACACTTGAGCGATAACTAAAAAATTACATCCAAGCTTCCATGTATTTAGCTATTATCTATGAGGTTACTGCTGTCCCGCAGAAAGTTAGGACAGATGTTTCTGTTCTTTTGTTCTTGCTCTGATAAATCATAATACTCTATTTTTTAGTTGGTTTTTTTTTTGCTATTTTTTTAATAAAACAGTTTCCAGAAAAAAAAAACTCAAGTAATTTGCAGTCTCTTAATTGAGTTGTATCATCTGATCTAAGACAATGGTGGCAATGCAATATAACTTCATTCTATAACTGTATGGAACAAGTCTTAAACCTGTAATCCAAATGAAAAATATGTTTGTGATACTGTCAGACATCTTACTTATAGGAAATTAACAGCAAATTCATCGGTTTTGTTTCATTGGAGATTATGACCACGGAGAAAATCATTACTGAAAGGCAGAGAAAATGGAAAAAATAGGAAATATGTGCTTAAACTCTGATTGTAGAGTCATTTTCTCTGACTTTATTCTGTATTTATTAGAAAATTACCTGTGTCTATGAGGACACTATCCCTTTAGACTTCAGTAAGTGGAGTTTCTGGGAGTGTTCTGGTGGAGTACTGCAATATGCTTGCCATTCTCTTATATTCTTCCCTAGATTTCTGCAACTGGCCGCTTTCAGATACAGAATACTGGACTACATGAATCTAGAGATTCTTTTCTCATGCACCACAAGAAAAGTTTGCAATCCTCCTTTAGGCAGGTACATGCTGAGGTTTCCAAATGGTCAATTAATCCTATGCCACTTAAAAAACTCTCTTAAATAATATTCACAGTATTTACTACTCAATAGTTTGATAGTATAATTTTAAAACTAAATCTCACCAGAAGCGTTTAAAAATAATCAGTGTCATTACTAAAGGACAGAATTCAGCAAATACTGAAAAGAAGTCTGGCTAATGTTAACACAAATTTAAAATTAATTCAATTCTTTTGGGTTCAAGTATTTTGTTCATTCAGTCTCCAAAAAAGCATCAGTACAATTGTGCTTGTTTCCAAAAATATTAATTTAATTTCACAGTAAAATGCAATTGGCATGGTTTGTGAATGAATCATACTCTATAAAAAGTACTTACAAATAATAAAAACTAAGTAAAAATTTCAGACCTGTTAAATCAGAATGAATAATAATTCAAATTCTGAACACTGAAAACTAAACACAGTTAATATGTACAATAATATTTTTTTAAAACTTTAATAGGTTCATATAGTAGGATAATGACAGATAATTATGATACATTCTTGGACCTTTATCTAGGACAGAGAGTGCTGATTACAGTAATTCTTCGCATAAAATAGTCTGCTCAGCAATCTAGTAGGGATTTGAGAAGAAAGCTATATTGGACTTCAGCTCAACGTTATTAGGCTCTTCTGAAAATATTAGATGGATTTTTGTGACATTTAGCAATACATTTGCTATCAGAATAAGGACATAAACTTTCTCAAACCTTCTCAAAATTATCTTCTTTTCAAGATAAATGATCACTAATGTAATCCATTTCTTAGTTGATCTATAAAGTTAAGCATATACGTAATCTGAAAGGTGGATTCAGACTCAGCAATTTTTATAGATTGTATATATTAATTAAGCTTGCATACAAATAAAAAGTTCACAGGTGAATATTTAGACATATCTATGTAAATTTAACAGTATTATAAGAAGTGGTAGCCACCTCTCATCCCATTTATCGTCAAAGATACAGCACGAATCTAGTTTATCTCTTATAGCATGTCTAAAGCACCTGTTTCCTTTTCAAAATAAAAATGCAATTTGTCATATAGTAAAAATCTGGTTCCAGGCATGCCAATCAAAATTCAGCAAGTTATTTAAAAAAAATAAATATCAAATTTATAGTTTCTTCTCTAGTAACATCCAGACTTTCTTCAAAGCTACTATCCTTACCGAGACCAATCCAATGTAATTGTCACAGTTTAACCCTGGCCAGCAACTGAGCACCACACAGCCACTAGCTCACTCCCCCTGCACTGGGATGGGGAGAAGAATTGGAGGGCAAAAGTGAGAAAACTCGTGGGTTAAGATAAAGACAGTTTAATAATTAAAAAATATATATATTTATATATAGTAAGGGGTGAAAAAACAACAAAGGGAGAGGAAATAAAACCGATGAAAAACACGTGATGCAAAAGAAAACAATTGCTCACCACCAAACGGCTGCTGCCCAGCCACTGCCCGAGCAACAGCAGCTCCTGCCAACCTCCATCCTGCAGTTTTATCGCTGAGCACAATGTCATATGATCTGGGATATCCCTTTCGATTGNTATTTAAAAAAAATAAATATCAAATTTATAGTTTCTTCTCTAGTAACATCCAGACTTTCTTCAAAGCTACTATCCTTACCGAGACCAATCCAATGTAATTGTCACAGTTTAACCCTGGCCAGCAATTGAGCACCACACAGCCACTAGCTCACTCCCCCTGCACTGGGATGGGGAGAAGAATTGGAGGGCAAAAGTGAGAAAACTCGTGGGTTAAGATAAAGACAGTTTAATAATTAAAAAATATATATATTTATATATAGTAAGGGGTGAAAAAACAACAAAGGGAGAGGAAATAAAACCGATGAAAAACACGTGATGCAAAAGAAAACAATTGCTCACCACCAAACGGCTGCTGCCCAGCCACTGCCCGAGCAACAGCAGCTCCTGCCAACCTCCATCCTGCAGTTTTATCGCTGAGCACAATGTCATATGATCTGGGATATCCCTTTCGATTGGTTGGGGTCAGCTCTCCCAGCTGTGTCCCCTCCCAACTTTTCATGCGTGCCCAGCCTAGTCACTGGCAGGGCAGTTCGAGGAGCAGAAAAGGCCTTGACGCTGTATAAGCATTGCTCAGCAACAACTGAAACATCAGTGTGTTATCAACGCTATTTTCAGTACAAATTGAACATGTAGCCCCGTACAGCCACTATGAAGAAACTTAACTCTATCCCAGCCAAAACCAGTATAGTTATTCACCATGCCCCCAGAAAAAAGTATTGTGCACTCCTGAAACTTAAAATTTCTGAGTTTACACATACTCTAGAGTAGCTTACTGAGCATCAGTCTCATGATATTTTATCCACAAAAATTCAATATATTAAAGTAGCATTCTTAATTCAGCATGTTTGAGAAAAATAAATTTATGAATATAAGAATATGAGTATTCTTTGTTGCTAATTTCCTTCTAAATTCTCCTAAGAAAAGTAACATTTTGGTTCTGAGTCAACCCAAACTGTACATGCTACTCATAGTGAAGGGCCACAAACATCGTATTAGAAAAGATCATTGCCCATCTGCAGTGGTACCAACTGTCTAGCTATGCAGCCAAAATCAGAGCCATATTTAACCTCCGAAGAATTGACAAACGTGTCTATGGTTTATCATCTTCTCTTTATTATATTTTGTAGAGTAGTTAGTAATAGTGGTGATTACATCAAGAAAATAATTATTTATACTTCGGTGTGAGTAACATCATTTCTTCCTATTTATGTATTTCCCATTTGGGAATTGCTTCATTTCTTTTGCTTTCTTCAGAAATACTAATATGCTTGCCTTCTTTGTCATGTTAATGTCAGTATTTCTAGCTTCCATAGATCTGTTAGCTCACTTTCTTTTTTTCTCTAACTTCTACAAAACCCTCTGTTTAAGCCATTTGCTGTTTTTTCCCAGGTCATTAATAAAGATACTAAATAAAACGATATCTTACATTAATATGCTGAACAATGAATTACAACTCATTTTGTGTCATTTATATTGATCCTTTGTGTAGGTTCCTGAGCAATATTTCAAGCCAGTTGTTAACATCTCTTTTCAATAAATGTGATTCTTCTTAAGTGACAAATTTTCATCTCAAAAATTGTGTTAAATTCAGGTATTTATTTTCTCCCTGAAGTATAAAGTAATTTTCGTCATGATGCAGCTTCAATGTAAATACTGAATGATTGTAATTTAAATGATAATTTGCTTATTACACCAGATTGCCACAGTTTGGGATTTTCATTATGCTTAACCATAAATAGTTTCAGTGTGTCCAGACTGTCATCAAATTTTGTTGTAAATTACATTAGCAGCACTCCACTCATCTGTTAATTTTATCATTCTCATCTTACAAGAAGCTATCATTTTTGTCAGACATGAGTTTTTATTTGGAAACACGTATTTATTGATTGATGCTTGATTATCACCTCTCATTCAAGAGTTTCAGGAACAGGTATCTTATGTAAAATCTAAAATCACACATGGCATCTTTTTTAAATCAATGAGCAATTTTTCTGTTGTCACTGACTTCAGTATTGCACTTAGAATACATGATTTAGGTCATTTCCCATTATACAAACTAGGCAATTTATCTAGGACTTTTTTTTCCAAAATCTAAAAAAAATAGGTCTTCCAGAAATACTTCACAATAACTCTTTTCTCTCCCCTCCATAAATATTTTTCTCCTCAAGATATCTCATTTTGTCACAAAAGCATTACAGATTACAGCTGAAATTGTTGGGTTGAACTGTTGGCCTTCACATAAGAAATTGTTCCCCCTCAAGATGGAAAAAAGCCTTTAAAGAGGTTAGATGAAATAACAGCTATTTACAGTATCGAAACACAACACACATAATATGGCACATATAATTCCCATGTCCCCATCTTCTCTCATCCCACAAAACAAATGAAGGAAGGAATAAATAAATAAATAAACAAAGCAGAACTGCTCAGGAATTCTATCTTGACACGATGGTGGATTGGGAAGGACATTGGAAACAAGATAAAGACAAAGATGGGGAAAGGCTCTTGAAGAAATAACTAGAGAGAAAGCGGATGGAAAGAGCAAAGAGATGAAGAGGGATGAGTGGGCAGGGGTTAGATGACAAGGGAAATGGACAGGGAGAGGCGAAGGGAGAGAGAGAGGAAAGAGGGAAAGCAGAGGAGGAAAGAGCAGCAGAAAGCAGGAGGGAAAGAGTGTGGTGCAGAGTTGGAGTGCACACATGAAGGGAGCGAGGGAGAAGACAGAAAAGGGAGAGGAATTCATCAGAGATGACAATCTTGTGGGGAAAAAAAAAAACTTAGAGACAGCTATTTTATTCAAAAGGACTGGCTAAAACATGCTCTTTTTACTAGGAAGTGTCCTGCTCTAGAATTTAATGATCCGCCCTCTACTCAAGAAGAATGGGTTTTGTATTCTTTCACAATAACCAAGTTTTCTTCAAAAAAATCATTTACTTGTTAGCGTTGATTTCTTTCTTATTAAAATACCCTATACGTTCTAAATATTTACTAAGCAATTCAATCTAATGTGCATAGACATTAATTTTCCTTTTCCTGATCTCATATCACCACACCCTACAGAAACTACTCTGCTTTTGCTTATTTTTGAATGTGTAGCATTCCTCATTATTCTTTGCTAACGCTTTCCTAACTCCTAAACTTTTCTAATACACAGTAACTAATTCTTACTGTTCTTTCCAAAAATATTCAGCACATTTTGATGAAAAACTAATATTATCCCAACCCTTTATCACGTGGCCAAAATGAGCCATGAAGGTAATAAAAGTAACTTCCTTTTCTGCGAACTTGTGTATACAGGGCTCAAGCATATGGTGGTTGTCTTTAAATATCCATATCCTTTTACAACTATTCCTGTTGTCTCTTATATATCTTTCATTATTACTGTTTCCCGGGTTCCTTTTTCCTATTATGTGTTTTAGAGTACTGTATTTCCTGTTGACTTTTATTTTCTTCCCATATTTCTGATCTCTGTGGACCTTTTTATTTCTACATTTTCAGTGGAGTACATAACTCCTAACATATTTTCAACTGAGAACTAAATTAACGTGCTTTTGTGTCAACCTTCATATCAATACTGCTGATGAAATAAAAACAGACATAACACAAATCAAGATGGAAGATACCATTCCTTTAGCACACTGCACATCTATTGTGCAGTATATTCCACCAATGTTCTCTCAGAAAATTTCCAGTCCACATAGAAAATTTTGTAACAAAGACAACTCTTTTTAATAGCATTGTGAAGTAGTATCACATATGTCATTAAAAGACAAATATATTACACTGTCTGTATTTCTTTAATTATTTTGCATTTCTGCCTGAAAAGAAATTAAGTATACTGTAAAGATTTTATTTTCCAGAAAACTCATGTTGGTTGATGGTTCTCAAATGCCACCCAATGTTCTTAAAGCCATCCCAGATTACAGAGACTTCCTTTCCTCATTTTCAACAGTTATCATTTCAGTGACTCTTCAGCCATTATGGGCTTATTTAGCTATTCCCATGTCATCAATTCTTATATTTCTGTTTCCAGTAAGGAAGACAGTTTGCGTTGCATCTATTCTACTCGTACACAAAGCTAATTTGCTTTTCAAATATAATCACTACTATATACTTTTTTTTTCCCCCCTTAAGTTTCCAGAGCTTCCTTCATGGAATACTTCATAGGAAGACTCTTTACTATCAGTGCATTGCTGAATGTTTAAAAATACAGTTTAGTCCTTTAATCACAGGTTTGCAAGTAATTGGACATTTTCAAAAATATTATTACCTGTGTAAGTGTTTCAAAGCAAGCTCATGGCTTCTGAACTTTTTTTAAAATCTTCCTAGTAAGAGAACATTAATATTCCAAAACTAGTAGCTGAGGGGGGGGGGGAAGTTTTTGAGAAATATGTTGTTTATGCTAGCTTCTCCATTCAATGATTTATACAAGAAAGGAAATGCAATTTTGCAGCATGGTGCCTTCCCTTAATTTCTTTTTATTTGTGGCCACAATATTACCTTGGGGCAAAACTGATAAAACTTTATCTGAAGATGAAGGAAAACATAGTGCTCAGAGAACACTGAACAACAATGTGACACTGCAGCTTCCTGCATTGACTCTCCATGCCAAGGTGGATGGAGAGGAGAGGGAGAATGATCTGATTTCAGATCATCATGGCCTCGTGTAGGCAGGCCAAATATCTGTTCATAGTTTCCAAGATCTTTATATAGACAATATTAGGCTACACAGAAAGGGCATTTCTCAATCTTTTGGTCTTTTGCTCCATGTCTGTACAAGAAAAATTAATGCCAGAAGACAAACAAACCTGTCAAGGCTACCTATTCTTAATTTTTCAGTACCACTTACAGATAGAAACTTGGTATTCGGAGAAGAGAATGAAATTTCCCTCTTAAAACACACAGAATTGCCAAAATGAAGCTATTTTATTTCATTCTGTTTGAGGTAATTCTTCCTGAATTAGTAAGATGTAAAGAAAATACAAATACACATACCTACAGGTTCACACATGAGGATAGGCAATGGGATTGGAATCACAACTAAAACTAAACTAAATATAGATTGAAGATAAAGTATATTAATGTATGACCCCAGCTGTTCACTCTTCCCCAGCCCTCTTGTATCTAAGAATGTGGCTAGAAGCACACAGTTAAGAGGCCACTAACTGTCATACATCAAGATAACAGCTTTTACTAGAAGACTTTGAAATCAAATATCAAGTTGAGGACAGGTATATTGTTTTATGTAACACATGAAAAGTTATTGAAAATGCTACTGGTGTTAGGGAGTGGATTTTTGTTTTGTTTCCCATCACTTTGGAGGTAAACTTCTTACACACCTTTTCAAGACCTTCTTCCTTGAGGCTGATAACATCTAAATCAAAATCTGTCCTTAAGCCATTGGTTTTGTTGAAAGTTATCCTGCCTGTGAGGCCTTCCCAGTGGGCCTATGGAGAAAGAAAAAAACAGTTTCTATAAATAAATACCTCTTCCGTTTTTTGCCCAAAAAGAACAAATTTTACTTCTGCCAAAATGGGAACATTAATTATTCATTCTATCTAAATAATTTACCTTGTGGCTGATTTTTTTAAAAAGTATTTTGTATTCACTTTTTGCTAATTAAATCAACCTTTCTTCAGTCTTCACAGCCAATTTTTTAAACAACTTTCCATGTTAGCCAATAGACTCTTCTTACTAAATGAGATATAAGGCTGTTCGTTTTTCATTCCTCCATCATTTATACATGCATTTCCCCTTCTGCTTCCCTACGTGCCCCATCCTCCCTCCTCCCGCTCAAGCATCAATCTCTTTCATTAATATGCCAGGAATTTTCATTCAAATAAAGGTTTGCTCTTGCAAGATGCTGAAACCACACTGAGACAGCAAAACTTGAGGTCACTGAGGCAGTTTTCCAGAGATGATACCTTGCTTTTAATAAAGTGTAATATCCTCATTTTTTTTATAACTTAAAGTCTACCTAGTTCTAAAACTATACGAAAGTAGAGGAGGGACTGTGGAAAACAAAATTATCATCCTAAAAGGAATGGATCATCCTAAAACAAGGATTATATTCCATTGCAAATACTTCTCTTTATAATAGTATTTTCGATATCTAGAACGAGGAATATTGTATTAGGAGTTACTTACAGTACAAGAGACTTGAATACAGTGTTCACCTTTAGCACCTTAAATCTCCTAGCTTTACTTTAAGTCACTATCTATCTGTATCTAAACAGCATACTAGGACACCAAGACCACATTTACTAATTTACCATAGCAAAAAAAAAAAAAAATTAAAAATGGGGAGTAGACTTCATTCTTGAAGTTTGAACTTACGCCAATATTTATTTGCTGAATTTTTCATAGTCAGTCTATGATTTGGGTCTTCAGGGTTTGGGGTTTTATGCAACAAATGTTCCACAAACACACACACACATCCCAGTTCTCTATGAACACAAGTTTTATTTAGAATGCAGTTATTTCACCCTTTTATATTTCTTTGTTGCAAGTAATACCTCAGGAAAACCCACTTTCAAATAAAAATGTTGTCTTGCCTATTAAACTCTTTATACATAACAAGCTGAGAGAAGGGCATCTACTGAAGAAAAAAGGTAGAATTCAAGTAGAGGGGGAACAAAAGAAAATGGGAGTTTGGAGAAAGGAAAGTAATGAAGCAGGATACTTTATTAGTGACTTACCTCCTTAATGAGACTCATAAAGCGGGTCCCAAAGCGCCATGGTTTGTGACGATTACACTGTAGTGAACTGACCGTCATCTGTGGGAACTGCTGGACAGCCACTGACACCACATGAACTGCATCATACATTAGCGCTGCATCCGTCTGAAATTACAATGAAATCAGAACCATGAACATAAACCAAAAACATGTGACAGACCAGCAGTGAGAGAAGGAAACAAAAAATTAGCACTGTTTATTATGTTAAAGGGAGAAAATGATCTAATTTTTTTTATAGCACTGTAAAATACAGCCCCGCTGCCAAGTCCTGCATAAGATGTGTCAGGACTTTCAGTCTCAGTTTTTCTCTTTTTAATGCTGAAATAAGGGCCCAAGTACCAACTTTCCAGGATCACAGGAGAATACTGGTGTCTCTGAGTACTCATGTTACTTTAAAAAAGCAGTGCATTAGGGGGCTATATAAATCACTATATGCATGTGTGATTCAAGTTAGTTATTTCCATGAGTGAGGTGAAAGAAAAAAAAAAAAAAAAGATTAGCAAGGTAACAAAATCTTACCTATGAAGGAAAGCACACAGGCTAAGGAAATAATCTTTCTGTTTTGAAATTACAGACTAGATACAGTCCCAAAGGTACCCAACTGATTCATTCATAGCTTTTACGGGTATCAATTTAAATCCCTAGGATAGATACAACCATCATCTTCTATAAATCAGAGGCAAATATAATTGCATTAAAATGCACACTCATTTTAATAGTTTTCACATCCCACCCTAAATAAATAGGCTGTTTAGACCTGGTATGTGCTAACTAATGTTGTATTAGCAAAGGACAGAGACAGCCTCTCAGTACACGCTGTCATGCTGTACAAGAAACTAACACCTCTCTCCTGTTCTATTTGATAAACAGAGGCAAGCCTTGGAACCAAAAGCAAGAGAGGACCTTAGATTCAGCTGGTGGAAATGAATGCTATGCCATCTGCTCAGCATACCTTAGAGAAAAACGACCTATTTCCCCTTCTCACTCACATAATTAGTGAGCTGTGAAATTAGTTCTTTAATGGATAGGAAACCTGGAGATTATTGCTCTTGTCACAATACAATACAATGCAATACAAAATGAGTTTATATAGTGCCTTTCATGCAAATGCATCCCAAGGCTCTTTACGATAAAACTAAACATAAAAATGCAAAAATGCTCTACCATTATAGCCCATAAGCTACTGTTAAAGGGGAAAATATACGTTTACATTTAAATGTTTCTCCCAAGGAGAGATTTCAAAATTCAAACAGAAATAAATCCTAATCTTAAAATAGCCAGTATAACAGGTTTCAATGATCTCAGACACCACGTAGTTTATGTGGGGGCTCCAAATCAATTGGAAAACATTTTTGCTGCCAAATTGTTCATTATCTTCAAGGCATTAAAGTGCTTTTAAGGCAAGCTGATATTTGACAAGGAGGCAGTGAAACACCAAAAAGTTGGAATGACATGCTGAGTAAGCGTCATACAAAGTTTAATATTCTAGAAGCATTACTTGGCAGTAGTTGGAGTCTAGACAACAGTTTTTTAAATAAATTATACAATAAGTACAGCAGATTATTCTGGCTTAGAAATGCAAACTTTTTTTTTTTTTTAAATCAGTTTTACTTCTAAAACTGTGTAGTCCTTGCACCACTGAAGGAAAATGGAAATTGCTGTGAGACTTTAGCAAAAGCAGCCCATTAAGAAGCAACCAGAAGTCCAAAAACAGCATTAACTAATAATTAGATATAAATTTGGACACAGAACTGGTAACACTCATCAGCAGGAATCAAAAGGACATTATGCCAGATGCAGAGCGACATGGCTTTTTGTCAAATTCTATAAGCCACTGAGCTGGAAATCTGTAGGATGACAAGACAGTCACCTCCAGTGGAAGCATTAAAAAAGCCATTGGAGGTTTAGAAGTAATTCAAATTCTGATAATATTCTTCATATTTGACTGAAAAATATTGATTAACTGGAAATAAATCTAAATCAGAATATATTTCTTTTAAATGCACACAACATAAACTAATCACTGGCTACAAGTTGAGTGTCCTATTTGACTTTTAGATGCTACAGGATAAACCCCGTATTTACACAGGATGAGATTCCACAATCCATCTTCTATAGGAAGATTAAAGTTAAATGTAGGCTTAAATGCTTGGACTGAATAAAGACAGATAGAACTGTATACTCAAAAATATATTGGTTTAGTGATTCAATATTGCACTCATCTCACTGGGCACAATCATTGATTTTGCTGCAAGAGACTTTACCTTTCCTCTGACAGAGAGTAGGAATTGATAGCTGTTGGCCTAGCTCTGCATCCTCATTCATTAGGCTTGCTAAGCTTTATGTCTCTCTGCCCTTTGTCCATACCACTTTCTCTTCCTTAAATCACACTTTTCCAACTATGGTTTGTACAGGAAGTACTGCAGGTTTCAGCAAGAGACCCTCTGGGGACCAGGGTGGAAATGCCCCTAATTAAATTTTGAGGATTCTTTATCTAAACAGAGATGAGCAGTCTGAAAGGAAGAAGAGGTAGAAACTTCAGGAGAAGTGATGGTTCTTGAATTTCAGATAGAAACCTGCTACAATATTTCCATTCACTGAAGCACACATAATACAAGAAAATAATCTTATTGAAAAATTAGATTAGTATTGTTTTAGTCAACTTTTATAAACCTATTAAAAATTAGACATTAGGATGAAGTTCTTTACAATGAGGGTGGTGAGACACTGGAACAGGTTGCCCAGAGAGGTGGTGGAGGCCCCATCCCTGGAGACATTCAAGGCCAGGCTTGATGAGGCTCTGAGCAACCTGATCTAGTTGAAGATGTCCCTGCTTACTGCAGGGGGGTTGGACTAGATGACCTTTCAAGGTCCCTTCCAACCCAACACATTCTATGATTCTATATGATTCTATGATTATGTTGTATTACACAATCATATCTTGGTACAGTTTCTGAACCATGGGTTGTGGGGTATTTTTGGTTTCACAGTCCTACTTAGTATTTATGATGACTTGCTTGGATACAGATGAACTCATCTAAAATACTGCTCATGACACTGTCATTTGTATTTCTACAACTACAAAAGAAAAAAAAAATTCTACAACTACAGAAACTACAAAAATTTTTCATCAAATTGAAACAGAATGAGATTGAGTTAGGTGATTAAAATGTCAGATGTCTGTGACGACAGGTCTGTTTTTCAGTTGACTCTGTCAAGTAACAAGAAAGCTTTTAGCACTCAGAGGTAATAGCTTAATCAGAGATGTGATTTCAGTCACAATATATCTCAAATAGAGAGAAAATACCAATCTGTGTTTGATTTTTTTCCTGAACTCAGTCGGATACTACACATTTCTTCTCAATACTGTTCTGGCATTCCTTTACCTCCTGTCTTACTGTGGGTGTTGTGTTTGCCTCTATTTTTAGCATGTGTTTCTGTATAATCACTTTTTAGTCTTGCAAATTACTTGGTAAATACTGTCTAACAAATTGCATGCAAGTACTCTAATCTCACTGTGAAAGGGCTCTGGTGGAGCTAGACTGAGTAAAAAGAAGGTAGAAAAAGCGTCCTCTCTCTTATTAGAGATGGAGTCTAATATTTCTTCCTGGGCCTCCTGAGAGTAAGAGCTGGTCCTTTTCTTCTCCATCCCCAACTGCACCCAGAGATGTCAAAGGCGCATGACAAGCTCTAGTAGATACATGTTGTGGGTTTTGTCACATGCTTGCTTGTCCTGGTTAATCAATATCGTAGGGAGGGGTTGAGTTTTGGGGGCTTGGAGCTGGGGCAAGGAGGTTGGCAGGGTAGTGTTTTTTACTGTTTTCTAACCTACATGGGCAAAGCTGATGCAGAAGAAACACACTATAGCCTGCGTTTCAGCCAAGAAAAAATCTTCCCCACATAACGGAACTGACAAACTGCTTCTCTGCAAAGCTTTTCTGCCCTTCTTATGACATATAGAAGCTATGATTTTTAGTGACTTTCAGCATGGCTGGTAGGTTAGACAAGAATGAGCTGAAAATCCTGAAACCAAATGGGCTGTTTATGCACTACAGCTGCAACCTGAGATCTACGTCTGTATGTTATGACCTTTCAAAAAGTGAAAGGGCTCACACTGTGACATCTGGGTAAAATCCAAGCAATCCTAACAGAACAGAAGAATCATGATCTTCATAAACATCTTCAGACTTACAGTACATTAGAGAACATTGATGTTCTTTGGTATCTGACTCAACAAATGTGCTAACTGCTTTTGGAATACCTGTGCCTAAGTACCTATTAAGCATTAAAAACAACTGCAGATTCTGCATTTAATGACATCAAATCATGACTCGCGTGCACACCTTATTTGCACAACAATGTTTTTGTATGACATTTCCATTTACCTCCATCAAACTATATGAGGATTTCATGTACCAATAAACCTCTCCTCTCTGGCTCATATCTCAGTGCTCCAGAATTGTCTCTAAATTGTAAAATATGTGTTTCACTTTTAGAAAATATGATTTTTATCACACAATCAAGTTTAGTATTAATTTAAGATGAAGGATTGTTAGACTAATTCTGTTTCTTCATGAGCTATATCAGAAAAAGTACACTTCTCAAACAGAAAAAATCATATTTCAACTTTTACTATACCAAATTTTAGTCCTCTATAATCTACAATTAAAAAATGGACCTGTTACACAGGCACAATCTGGAAGAACTTTCAATTACTCAAATACAGATTATTAAAATCAGCTTGAAAGCATGAAAAAACCCTCAGGTTTTCAACTAAATGTTAGCTTAAACTAATGTAATTGTTTTGCTCCTTAATTAAATTTATTACTACTAAAAGTCTGTGAAGAAATATGGTCTTCTACTTAAAAGGTGCTCTGTGAAGTACTTGAAAACACCAAGAAATTTCTCTATTGAGTGACATATGAAATAAGTCAATGGAAAAGAGAAGCCTAATAAATTTACTTTTTATTCTTTAGTATTTGATCCAGTGTGGATCCCAGAGAAGAATGAGCTATTTGCCCTCTTTACTCTGCCAATTTTTTTCAGTGAACGTGGGGAACTTTTTCCACAGAAAAGGAGCCAAAGATGAGGGCCAAGTGTGAGTTTAAAAAAAAAGAAAAAAGTTCTAATTAGATAAATAAAGTATTATAAGGATTATGTCTATAAGGATTAGACTGCTTAACCCTTTTGTTATTAAAGACAACCTCCCTGCAAGTATGATACGTACTTGTTTACAGTGATCAGCATTTTGTGTTTGAACTTGCCTTTATTCATTCAAGTCATGTCCACTAAAAGCAAATTAATATTCCTTTAACTCTAAAAGAAAGTAGGAAAAGGAAGGATTGGAGGGGCAGGGGGGAAATGAAAGCTTCTAGATGTGTAAAAGAAGGAATAGAACTTCAAAATTTGTTTCAGAATTAAATTCAGATACAACCCTTCTACAACGCAACTTGAAACTCTCTAAACAGTCTAACAAGACTGGATTTTCCACAATAAAAATTTTAAATATTTGATTCAGAGAATATGTGAAAATATATTTCTTCATCAAAGTCAAAGCAAATGAGAAAGAAAATGCAGTAGCATAATATTCTATAAATCAGTTCACAGGTCCTGTCCTATCACAAGGTGGATATCTGAATCTGCATTTAGCAGTCACTATTGGCATTAGTATCAGGTTATAAATACATCATAAATTAAATACATCTAGATTTTTGTGCAAAGACAAATATTTTGCTAAAATTCTTTTTTTTTAAAACAGTTCTTTAACTAACAAAACGGTCCATGAAGAACAAAACTGAAGTAAAAAAAAAATCTTGAAAGGTAGCATTCCGATTCTGTAGTCAGTTCTCCGTTAAACTGAATTGACCCCCCAAAAATTTCAAGAGAGGACACTGTGCAGTTCACTTGCAATACTGGCTTGCATGAGCCAAGCTTTTTTCATTGATTAGTAAAGTATGCATATGCTTTTCTACTTTTTAGTTCTTATGCTATCTTTACCTGAACGTTATCTGAATAAGTACTACTACAATAAGCAGGATAGCTTATATTTTTCATGTGCAGCTCATTATTCTCTTCAAGGTTATCTCTGTCTTCCTGTCTCCAATCAGTCAATTTTTGCCCTTGTAAAATAAGTGCTGCTACATTTAAAAAGCCAAACAGTTCAGAGGGGTTTGCTTAGTGTCTGATGGTCACTAATGTACTCTGTAAAATTTTGTGCATTAATTAAAACGAGGCTTAAATTCTTTTCAAGTGTGACTTCTTTTGCTGCATCAAAAACGAAATGAAACTGAATGCAAATGCTTGCAAATGTATATCTGCATTTGTTTCCTAGGTGACCATGACAAAGGATTTAGATAAATGCATAAAAGTGAAAGAACTCTTTCCACATTTCTTTTTAGCAAAGTCCTTGAAAATGTGTGAACATGTTAAAAGCAATTCATGTGGAGTCTAATGCATTCTGAAACTTATTTTGCCATATAAAATCATTTGTTACTGAATTTCCATTAGCTACACAGACAGCCACCTCAGACCATAATATCTTCTGAAATAAACCTAGTACACACGGACTGTGGTCACCGGTTTAACAAAGTGCTAACATGGTCATTTCATGCTGTAACAAGATTCTCCTGCTGAGCTTATATTTATGGTACCTGCCCTTGCAAGGGTTTAGAACATAATAAGAATGTTGTGTTTCCATTTGGCAAAAAGGAGTGTAAGTACACAACGCAGGACATGTTCCAGAAGGACTGAATTTTCCATTGGCCCTTATAAACTGTATTTCATTTCTTACACAACAGTAATGCCTTGGATAGAAAACTGGATGCAAAGTCAGGTTCTTGGTTTGATTTTGGTTTTTTAACTCCCAATATATGCAGACTATTTCTAGTCAGCTTTCTGAAGGGCAGAGATGATACAGTACAATTAGAAGGGCAATAACAGCAGCTCTTTTTTCGATCTAACAGTCAATACTGGATACGGGAAGTACAATGAACAGCACAGCATAGTCCTCCCTCCCCAGCATAAACTTTTTGGGAAGAAATAACATTATTTAGAATGCACTGCACAATAAGGATTTACAGTGGCATATTTATTCATTGCAAAGCCCTCAAAAATGTCCCATAATCAGTCTCCTTATCCTGCTAAGCATTACTTCTCCTTTGGTAATTACTTACTTTTCTCTCATTTATCCTTACTGATAATTTAACACACAATGCATAATTATTACTTACAAAAACACTGAATAAATGGTATATTACATAAACAAACAAAACACTTCCTTTTTTTGTTCTGCTGAACTTCCCACCACCTGCTTTTCATTTTTCCCATATTAGTCTTATTTTCTAGATTATTTTCATTGTGAGCACAGTGAGCAGAAATAGGCCTTTCTGCAAGTTTTAGTATAATTATTATTTTCCTTTGAAGACTGACTTAACTATAGAACGTAACTGCACTTCCTTTCTTTTAAACAAGTCGGGGGAAAAATAAATAAGAACAAAAATGTGAGAAAAGTCTGACAACACTCAAGTCAGGAAGGGGTGACCACCTACAGTGCAGAAGAGCTCTCGTTGCTAACACTGTCTATTACTTTCCTTAAAAGCTGTCCTGTTTGACAGAAAATTATAAAGTTGCCTTTAAAAACTACTGGATATGAACTATGTTAACTATGATAGTGTATATATAAAAATAAGACAATCTGTAGTTTCTTTATTAGGGATTCTACTATTGCCCCGTCAGAAAATTTTAAGAGCCAGATCTTGATTTATGTTGGGCCAATGTGATTTTAACCCCCAAACCAGAATAACTGGTAACACAAGAACTTTTTCCCCCAAAATTTCTTATATAATGTGGTGCCAATGGTGCTAACATTACCCTACTAGAAGCTTGATTCACCACATATCCTTGATCAGCTACCTCCAAACCACAGGTAGTTTCAAATCTGCACTACAAAGTGATTTTTCAAGGAGGTATAGAACAAGAGATTAACATTGAAGAAAGTAATTTTTCTTTCACTTTTTCAGGTCTAATGTTAAGCAAAGAACATTGGATAAGAAGATAAAGAGAAAGCATCTAACTATTCATGGTCTGTATGGTGTTCTTTTAATCGCTATAATCTGAAATACTTTCAATTTTCAGAAATGATTTTTCAGAAAGGGTACTAGGAGAATTACAAAACTCCATGGATCTATCTACTGTTATTTTATTTATGGCAATTACAGTCTATGGTTAATGGGATAGACATATATTCCATTGCTACCGGTCAATGTTTGAAATAGAGTTCCTAAAATTTTATGTTATTTTCTATGTTGTATATATACATATATAGGAGAGATAATTTTCTATAAGTTTCTGTAGTAATAATAAAGCTAAAAATGATCATGTTCAGATGCATAACATGCATAACAAAAGATAGAATAAGTTGAATTTACCACAAAGATGGTAAATTCAAAGAAGTCGGAAGTTTAGATTTAGATAAAAGGGTTTATGTTTAATCACACGACAAAATAGCATCAAGACAAATGAAGCCTAAAGACCAGTCCGAAGGAAATATTCATATCACAAGTATGTTCAATAACATGAACTATTTGGGACCACACGGATCTGCAAGAGGCACAAAAATATAGTATCTTTCTCTAGATATATGTACTGCAGAAAAATTTGAATATGAAATTAAATACAGATTTAAGTTTATTCTTTACTCCTCCTTTATGCACTATGAGATGAAACTATTTTTAAATACAGCTCTGCAT
Organism: Stercorarius parasiticus; assembly: GCA_013396915.1. Classification (NCBI taxonomy): domain Eukaryota; kingdom Metazoa; phylum Chordata; class Aves; order Charadriiformes; family Stercorariidae; genus Stercorarius; species Stercorarius parasiticus. Next base: position 412,089 of record VWZL01000114.1, on the reverse strand, counting down.
TGCAGTAAAATCATACAACGTCTTATAGTAAACTTGAAAAATAAGACAGAAGGGTTAATCATGCCATACCATACTCATTTTACAGCCACAAAGTGATTGTCATCATACCTGTCTTCACTCAAAAGTAAATAAGTAGTATCATACACATACCATCCCCAGCCTGTTCAGTTTTTCTCATTATTCTATACAGTTATGTACAGCTTGATGAAACACAGCTTTCAATAATGAGGTTTACACGTCATAGTGTAAACTAGATTCAGGAGAAAAGGTCCTTCAGGACATTCAGGAAGAATTAGACAAGAGATTAGCTGGAAAGGTTAAATTGCCCCACGCCATTCCATATAAAAAAACAGTTCTCTCTAATGAATGTAACCCAAGACATAAGGTGTACAGAAATTCCAGGCAGATCTGAGTTAAGGAAAGTCTACAGCAAACCAACACAGCAAAACAGCCGTGCATATAAAGAGAAAAACCTTTCCAAGTTAATCTTACATAAGTAGGGCAGGTATGTCTTATCTTTTCTTAAATATTTCCAGCTGTTTTGGAAAGCACAAAAGCAACTAGATGCTGTTATATTATCTTAACATACCACAGGTAAGAGGGATTTCAAGGCAATAAGGGAACAAAAAAGCATTTATCATTCCAAAATATGACAAATCTAGCCAAACTCACTAAAATATTTTCTTGGTATCCCATCTGTCTATGGGATATGCACCCCATAGAAACTTGTATTACAGTTTGAGCACAGTTTGGGCAGTAATAATGGAAGAAAAGTTCTTTCAGCAATTCACACTAACAAGGATATTAGTGTAGCATTAAGAAAGATATCTGTGGGCACACTTGGATTCTGAGCAGTGTCTTCAAGGAGTTTGTCATACGAGGCTACAGGAATAAAAGTATTGGGAGAAATTAACTTAAATATTTTTCGGACAGTTGAATGAAATCTTAACATTTATATAATTGGGACATCAGCAGGTGGTACAAGTCAGCATACTATCTCACAGGGATGTCACAAGCGTCTGGAAGAATAAAGCAGAATTAGGAATCCTCTAACTGGCAGAAGTAAGAGAAAAGAGACTGGAAGAAAATAATTTCTGCAGCTTATGAAAACAAAGACTGAGAACAACTGCTGAGGGGAACAGACACCAGGGAATAAAGGAAAGGCAAAAAGCACAGAAGAACAAGCATGCATGCAAAAACAACAACAACAAAAAAATAATAGGAGTCATTTTATCTTATGGACAGATAGAGGCTTAAGTTGTATTAGATTTAAAAATCTTTAACAATCATTAAAAGAACCACTGCACAAGATCAGCAACAGAAGATATTTCGGTTACGTGATGCCTGACAAATGTAGTAGCATGCAGACAAATTCCAGAGATCCAACATACTACTACTCCTCACAGAAAGCTCTCCTACTCAAGGCAATTATAATGAGTGAATGAAATTAAGAAGAAATGGCTTGCAAAACTAGTTCCTCCTCTCCTCGGGTAATAAAATCTATTGCCCCTGAAATCATTTCACTTAATTCTTACTTGCTAACACATCCCACAAAACCATTTTACTGAGTGAGATTTAATAAATCTCTCAGCCTGGGATTAAATTTTACTGGTTTATGAACTGTTAAATTGCATTGTATGCTTATTAAAGCTGGTGTTTTCTTACTTCTTGACACATTCCCAACTCCACCCTGGGGTACAATTAAGCAAACAGTAGAGATTTTGTTTTCACCCCCAAAAATGCATTTCAACTGGGAACAAGACATAAGCATCAGCAAGCTATAAACAATGTTAATCTAACTTTTAAAGAAAATCAAATCACTTGTTAGCATAAACTCTTTTTTTAAAAAATATGGTAGTATTTCAGCTGAATAATCATCACATTAAAGAATAGCTGCTTAGATTATTTTTTAACATTTAGTTGTCTAGTGAATTTTAAACAGGATGTTTGTTTAGAGATGCATGTGTTTTTAAGTAGACACAAAACAGACACAAATTATTTTCCCCACCATCAAAATACTTGTAACATCCAAACTAAGCAAATGTTTTATTTCCTATATTATTGAAAAAGGACTTAAAACTAACAGACAATTTATTTTTTTTTAATCTATAAAAAATAGAACTTTTTTTTATAGGCTAGGTTTTGGGGTTTTTTTAAAAGTGTAATTTTGTCTTACACAAAAAGAGAAAGGAAAAGATTTTCCCCTTTTGCCTCAATGCCTCATACTTTGATCTGCTATTACCAGAGAAATGGCAAAAATGAAACAATTAAAATTTTGAGAAAACGTCAAGAGAAAAAAGAATATCACTGCAAAGTGACAGTGATGCTGTTGCCACATTTCTTGCCATTACATTGTCTTTACATAGGAAGGAATATGCATTTTTTTATTGACGGAATAAAAATATATTTCCTGGTATAGAAGTTTGAAGTGGTAGACTTTTTATCTCACAAAACAATCTCAGATAATCATGTAATTTGATAGAATATTTATGGTGCTAAGAACCTTGAAGTTTCTGAAAATTAGTTAGGTGGGTAGAGGTTTATTGCAGCTTGATTTTAACTTGCTGGAGATGAAATTTTCAGACAATGTGAGACTTTGCTAGCAATTAACACCGGAGATGGAGTTACCAAGTAGTTTTAATACAGGTTTTTCTGAAATAAGAACAGCAGCAGTATTTCTTTCATCTGCTTGACCTCTAATTCAGGATCTGAATTTCCTTTTAGCAAATAAACTGCTAAAGATTTAGAATACACTCTGAAGTGCACAGGAAAATTTTGAATTACGTTTTCTGACAAGGACATCTTGTCATTCTTGTGGAGCAAAAGCTTAAATCTTAAGTATGAGGGAAAATTTCAGTTAAGGGAATAAGTAGAAAGAGTCTGAGAATATTTAGAAATGCATCTTTTTCTTCTATGTTTAAATTTGAGTGGATGACAGTCTGATTTCAAAGCCAGTCTCTCTACACAAGGTTTGCTAGTCTGATGTAAGGTTAAGCTGTGACTGATTTCCTTAACTTTCTGATCAACTTCTCATTCCCTCTTACTTTTAAATTAACCATTTATTGGACAGGTTATCTGTCATTACTCTGTACAAGTGTTCAGGGTGGCTTACTTCTTTCCAGTCACAGAAAGAGAAGAAAGGTCCCAATATAAATAATTCAGCCTATATGGCCATCTACATATATCTGGAATAAACGCTGTTGACTGTATGAAAAAGATAAAGGTCAAAAAATAGTTCTATAGTATTTTTTAGAGATCTATTTTCTCCCATTTTCTATTCAAGACCACAAAAAGTGTGATTTCATAAGACCCATTAAGTGTCCCACCATGTCATAAACCATGTTAATCCAAGAAGCAAATGACTTTCAGTGCACTGCTTGCAATAGCAAATGCTGTCTGCCTGCATAAGCATTTAAAAAACTGTGCTTATAATATACAATTAAGAACAATGTGTTATGATGTTAGGTTTCTATATATCCTTGAAAACAAATGTAAAATTTCCAAGTGAAATTTATTTTGAAGCACTTTCTCAACGTTTCTTCTGAACTTTAGAAATTATGGTATGTACTATAGTATTTTTTGCAATAAAAAAAACATATCATGCTCTTTTATATACCTTAAAGACAGATAGCAAAAACCTAATTACCAGGAACAATGGGTCATTATTTGGCCTTTGGTGGTCCATTTCCTTTCATCTTTTCCCCTGCTCAAAAATTGATATGATTGTGATCACTGCAACCCCATCAACCACATCTGTAATAAAGAGCTGCCTGCTACTATTATATTAGCTCAGTATTCAAGCCTTATCACACCACATGAAAAGCCCCTCTGCATGAACAATTCATAAGTAACTACAGAAAGATCCTACTCAGCATACGCACTGAACAACTGTACTCACGTGCAACAAGAAATTACACTTGGCAACACGAACTAGAGAGGCACAAAGTTAGAATAATCCAGAAATTAAACGCAAATCTGATAAAAAAATTGAGAAAAAAAGCATTCTAAATAGTGAATCTCAACACATTTTATTTTTATATCTTGTAAAAGTTTCACAGTGTGTAAGGATTTCAGAGCTTTCACAACTTCAAACTTTTAAATAAAATGACAAAAATAAATGTATGTTGATGACTTTGAAATGCAGAGACAAAACAGTTCTGAATCTTCAGAATAAATTGCCTTCTCCTGCTTTCACCAAGCTCCATTTACATTTCTATCCTCTCAGAAAGAACTAATGACACAGATTTTAATATCCTCAGCAAAAAACATGATTACATGTGCAGCCTTGCAAAGTTCACATTTGCAGGAGAAAACAAATTGTTAAGCAGCGTAAAACATAACTAGCCCATAAAAGAGTGTACATTTGTTTTGAAACAGAATTCTGCTTTGTCAGTCTTCTATAATTCCTTTATTAAGTAGCTCTGTTTTATCCTATGGCTCTGTTTCAAATAAGTAATTTTTTTGCTTTTGGATTAACACCTCTTTAAAATCAGTAATACCCAAAGGAAAAGGTATTAAAAGAGAACACTGGCCTAAGATTTAGAAAACCAATCTTTTGTTTAGATTTAGAAGGTAGGTATTTTATGTTTGGGTTTTGTTTGGGGGTTTTTTAGACCTGAGGCATATTAATTTTTAGATTCTTCATTGGTTTTTGTCATTTTTGTAAAATCTTTAATCAACTTGTATGTTATATGCAGATCATAGCCTAGACAGATTATAGAAAAGTAAAGTGATCTTGTAACATTACATTTTCTTTTCTTTGCAATTGTGCTTCCAACAACTGCATTTCACTGTATAATTGCTTTTTATTTCAATTAAGTTCTCCATTAATTAGGGTTTGCTTTCAGAATAAACTTTTTATCATATTATGATGCTAGTTTTAATAATCAGATTCTCATAAACTGAATCCAGCTTCACCATCAGAGTAGACACAGAATTAAATACATGCAGACATATTTGCATTAGACACATTTTGTTTTGATTAGAATCTTCTTATATTAAGTCAATTTATTCAATGATTGAAAAGCTGTGTTCTGATTTGTGACACTACTTTTTCAGGTTATCTTCTAAAATGCCCTCATAAAAATAGCCATCTGTCTATTATTCTAATGTATTAGCCCACAAAAAATTACCTAAGTACAGCTTCAAATTGTGATTCAGAAAAAGCTGAATAACTTTTAATGAGAACCTAAATGGCTAATACTGTACCTTGACACTGAAAGCTCAACTGAAGTTTTAGGTACTTTGAAATCCTTAACTGGCAAAGCACACAGAAGTTCAAAGTATAAAGAAAATAAGGACAGACAGATATACAAAGTAAGGATACAGAAAAATTATATTGGTGTTTTTTATGTATATGAATTTTTCAAAACTTAGAAGTCACTTGTAGTAGTTCAGTGCTAGAAGAAATAAAGGCTTACTAATAAGAACAAATCAAAATAATTTTGCTATGCTAAGACATAGCTGCTGTTTTGGTCAATATCAGAACCAACCACAATCTTCATAGTGATCAGATTTATTTTGATGTATATATGAATCTTGGTATGTCCAATAAAATTTGTAGCAATATAAAATATCCAGATTCACCCAGTGATTCTTTCCCAAAATTTTGGAACCCTCTCTCTCTAAATATAGTTCAATTTCAAAAGGATATTTATATCATAATATAAACTGATAGTATATAATTATCACAATTACTAAACCAAAAATAGGAATTGAAAACTGAATATACTTCCAGCTTTTCCAATACTCCATCAGGACTCTGTCCTTCAGGATAACAGTGAAATTTCTGCACTACATCTAAATCTACATTTAAAAATAAAAATGCATCCAAGCTGAGGCAGAAGTTTTAACAATTTTTTTGCATATCTCTGACTAATCTGATGAGGATTTATTTTTCCCAAGTGTACAAATACCTCTTAACTCTGCTTTAGCAAGATTTAAAAACATAATTTTCATACCATTCATCTTATTTTTAGAGATGTTAATCCCTTATATTTCAGAAGGTTGTGCGTATCTGAAATTGCAGACTGCATAGAGAAGAAAGAAGGGACAGAGGAAGAAAACAGAGGAAGTATACAAGGACATTCTGCTTTAACTGCAGTAATACAAGGATTTTTCGTTTTCTCATTCATACTCTCAAACAGCTCTACTAGCCAAATGGCCTTTGACAAATAAACTGGAAGGAAAAATAAATAGGTACAAATGTGGTAAGTCTCATCAATTATTCCAGGTCTTTAGACTTTCTTTGACACTTCTGTACAGTTTCTGAGATTTCTAAGAGAGAACAGCAACAGGATCAATCACATAATCTCCTTCCTATAAAAAGCATAAAAGTACATGTATTCATCTGCACCTGTAAGAAAACTTCACAGAAATCTACTCCTTCTTACATCTTCAAAGAAAGTACGATCAAAAATTAGTGTTAATAGTTTAAAGTGCACGTTTTCAGTTTGCTGCTATCACTCAGCTCCCTTCTGTGCATTCTGATCCTGAAGTTGTTTCTCAGTTTAGCTATCTCAGCACTACACAATGCATTATCCTTAAGAGGGGTCCTCCCTTGTCCTAAGCCAGTTTCATATTCCCTCACGTGTCTAAATTAGACCAAAGAAGCAGTGTATTAATCTGACTGTAGTGAAAAAAACAGAATGTAGGTATAGGAGAATTCAAAGCAATATCATGTTTCTTTAAAAGGCAATAGGCACATTCCCTTGGTTTTGTTACCTCTTGGCTTCTTCTTCCAAAGACTGTAGACAGTGGGATAAGAGGGGTTTTGTCAATAGACAACTTAAAATTAGAAAACTAAATCTAATTATTATTAAAAGATGGGTTTTGGTAAGAGTTTATGAAGATACTTTTATAATATACAGCTTTACACTGTATGTTGATATTTTAAAGAAATTATTTTTGTGAGGTATTAAGTGTAACTATGCTTTGGATAGTTACAAAGAAATAAATTGTTCTGTCTGTTATACATAATAGAGCATACAGGCATTTCTATGGGAAAATACCTACCTAACAAAAACACACACTGTACGTGTTTTTGTAACACATGTAGATACATATTTAATGAAAAAATCGGAAAAATCTTTACAAATTCTGTGTTTACCACATAGAAAAAGATGGCTCTAAGGGTGTAAGCTTTACCTCTCTTGTGCACATGCAAGTGTTAATTTGTATAACCACAGAGTGTGTTTTTTACAGGATCCCACAGATACACATATGAAGTCCAGTGTAGCTAGGACAGATCAAAATCCTGCTTCACAGATCAAAATCCTGCTCCATGAGGATTACAGAAGTGCATTTGTATCAGATGCAGTAAAAAGCTTCTGACTTGCGGAGGCAACACAAAATTCATTGATGCTCTCCACAAAATTCCAAGCTTCTACTTAAACATAGGGAATGTTTGCACTTTTCTAGGGAAAGGTTGCAAAGAACAACAACAAAAAGCTGGAAATGTAACGTTTCTGCCCTACTTGTCCACCTAGAACTGGCTAATCTGATTTAGCAGAAATTTTCTCAAAATACTTGTCCCAAGAGATACATCTGCTCAGAAAATATTCATCTGTGTGGCTACTGTGTGACAAAAATCTAAAAAATTGAAAGGAGGCTATATTTGGAAGTCTCTCTTATTAATATCAAGCAATATACCAGTCCTGTCTCTAAAACTAAGTGGAAGTGATTATTGATCAGGTATGGAAAAATTACAGTAAAAAAAATACAATATTTGTATGCCCCCCAGAAATTGAACAAACTCAAAATATAGTGCCATGAAATTAAAATCATAAAGGATCATATTTAACCTAGATGTCTAGTGTTATGGCCTTAATGAAAGTGACTGTTTTGCAAAGAATCTTAAACAGAAGTAAATTCATTCAGGTTAACAATTTATCATCTTCATTTCTTGATCTATTATTTCCTGGACAAACTTTCATGGACCGTGGAATGAGATACATTCATAGAAGGAAAATTGTTTCTCCTGAAGTAGTTAATCCATGGTGTTAACTTCTGCCCTTGATGAAGAATTTTTCAGATACTGCAGTGTGCAGGAAATGTCACAGTTGTTTAGGAAAACCTTTCCTGAATGGTCATAAATGATTCGAAGCAGCAGGCAGCATACAAATGAGGTCTACAAGAGAGTAGTTTCTTCATTTTAACATGATTATCCATCTCATCTCATTTTTACAAATTTGAATATTTAATTAAAAATGGAACAAAAAATTATCCTATTATAAAAATCCCAAGAAGTTCCAAAAAGGTACAACTAGCTGCAGATTCATCAGAAAGAAAGAGATGGAAGGGAATTATTTTCACAGAGAATTATTTCTGTGTGAGCCCTTTATCTTGAAAGATCTAAGAAGAACCAGTCTCTCCATACAGTGTAGTAACTGAGGAATCCCACCTCACAGAGCTCTAGCTCACTACAAACATTGACACAGGAACATTGACACATAAGTTTGATGCCAGAATAATTAGCAGGACAGTACTGCCAAAGTATAGGTAGGAAGCAGTTGTTAAACACTTTTCAATTCTCATCACTTCTTACTTTGCAGAACTGCTTTCCTCTTGCAAGCGTGTTTCCACAAATAAGTTGATGTATGAGAGTCTGCTTGCATAAACATTTAGATAAATTAATATGATTCAAAGGCAAATGCTTTCACCAGGCTTGTTTTGATATTTTAAACAAGTATTAAGCCTATATTATTTACTTCCCTTTCTGTCTATAGCATTTTCTATGTCTATTTTTGGTTTAGTCTCTCACTGAAACAAAAACAACACTTTTCTACTCATTTTCCTTTCATTAAGATCTGTTCTCACAATAATTTTGTAAGGCTCCATTACTCTGAAATGTCTACCACAGATTTTATTTTCGATCAGCAGCAAGCTTTTGAAGTGACTCTCCTGATTGTTCCCACATACTGGTGTTCCGATTCACATCATGGAGCAGTCTCATAGTACATGAATCAGGCTCTTTTAAGATAAAATTCACTGAAAGATATGATCTAGGGCTGTACTTTATGTGCTCCATCTGCTAATTGGCTTTTTCCAACAGACTAGAGATAGTCTGAAGCAAAATAGCTGAAAATGGGAGTGTGAAATACTATAGTATAGGTCTAGTCAGGTTTTTGGCACCAACAGCTTTGCTTTATGGAGCTGCTCTCACTGGGCCTCTTCACTTGCAGTTGTAGCCGTATTGTAGCTAAATTCCAGTGATAACCTGAGAAAATCTGGTGCCATCTTCAAGTGTATTCCATTTCATTATTATTCTGAAAATATTAACCTTTTCGTCACTTCATCTCTAATTACAGGTTGCAATTCCTGAGCCTGTTTGCTCATATAAAGATAAAATCCACCTCTGACCTGAAACAAAAAAACAAAGAAATCTTTCTGCCCCAAAAGGATGTCAGCTGTTACTTTTAAAGTACAAGGAACTGAAAAGTCGTAAATGAAACACTTTCAACTACACAGATATGAAGAAGAAGGGAGAAGCAGCATGTATATGCCATTTATTCATGGTAGATAATAGCTTTTTATAGCGGTCAATAGAGGGTTGCATTGAAAGCCATTTGTCAGACTGCACACATGCACACAAACAGGAGATGGGAATGGTTGCCTTTGGCTCTAACTGTTAAAAAACAGTTATCAATCTTCATCTAAGTCTTCAAGGAGCTGCTCTCAGTGAGCAATCGATATTGCATTTGCCACAATAGCTCATTTAATTATTTTCATCCTAAATATCCTGTCAGCAGGGGGAAAGTCTTCCTGATTTTAATTAATTTTGAGATCATTGATTCTTTGCCTTTTCCCTTCCTGTGGTTACACATGCAGACAGAAATGCACAGACACACACTTTTGGCCTGCAGGCTATGTAAGATGTATGTCAAGTCCTTGGTGAAAACGCTGCATATTACTGAAGTTTACCTAGATGACATGCAGCTTTAGTTTTAAATCTTTAACCATCAACTGCTGCAAATGAGCCCCTGGCACCTAAACATAGTTGGGCAAAACAGTAAATTGAAAACTGCGTTTGCTGAATAGTTTTCAATTAGAGAGTCCTTAAATCAATAGGCAGTAGGATATCACAGCCACAAGCCTGCTATAAGTTACAAGAGAAACACAAAGACAGAAAATGGAAGTCAGAGAACCAGAAAATAGTAGTGGAAATCATGAACTTATATTACATTTTAAAAATAAGTACAAGTCTTAGATTGATGGGCATCATTAACATCCAAAATGAAAATGCATTAGGCCCTACAGTGCTGTGTCACATTTCCTCTATGTTAAATACTAGAAACAAGACACAATGCAAATCTTTCAGTAAGGAGATTTAAAAATTTGTAAAAGACAAGCTCTTAACAGAAGTGCAAGAGAAAAGGTTTAGTCTAGATACCTTAAGAGAATTATGCATCTCATACATGAGCAACCTTGCTTCCCATTCGGGGAGAAAATCATTAACCATCTTCATCCCTACACTGTAAATTGGTGAGTTGACTGCTCTCAGAATCCCTCGCAAGAGCCTGGCAATCAGGAAATGGAACTCAAAGACACAAATCCAGTTTTTCTCTCGGACATTTGTATTTTTACCTAAAAAGAGATGACAATGAGGTAAAAAAATAATACTTCGAACTAAAAGAAGAAACAGAATTGCTACTTGTTCTGTGTATAGAGCTACCTGTATTAGGGATACTCATGCATAAGGAAAGGGCCCTTTAAGAAAAAGTAAGTTTCCATTAGAAAAGAATCAAAAAAGAAAAGTGAATAGCTTCAAAATTGTATAATTGGTGCTTGAAAGATCAGATGGATTACTTTCAATGTTATGTACAGCCTCGTAAGGTGATTTGTGCTACGTCCACCTTTTCAGGAAAAGAAGACAGGAAAAAAGCAAACAAAAAAAGACCCTGAAACAAACAAATCTGTAATAAATAAATTGACAAGTACACTAATGAAGACTGATTAAAGTCTACATACATTCTAGAATGGTTTAAAAACCTCTTCAGTCATAGCTCCACTGCCAGAGACCACATTTTATTAGTAACTAATAATAAAGCAGCTAAGTATGATCATTCTCATTTAACAAGACAAGGAATAATCATGAAGTTATTTAGTTCTATAACAAGAATGTAAGTCCACGAGATGCCAGTGCATCAGAAGCAAGGCAAAACCACATGTTTCATTGTAATGCCACTGTAAAAGAGACAGAGTTTGCTGGATCAATCAATGTCGGAAAAGATACAGAATTGTTGAGAAGAAATCAGAAAAACATTAAAGGGATAAAGAATATCTCTCATTAGCATGTTTCTAGTTGCAGGGCAATCTTGAAAAGAGTGTCTGCCCTAGATAGTTTTATATGTTTTCCATCAACATTCTTAGTTTACACCTTGGACAGTATTTCCATGTGCACCTCTTAACCACTTAATGCTTTTCTCCACTATCTTCCCCTGGAAACGGTAAAAATTGCCTCTTCAGTGAAGCCAGTCATTGCTTTATCAAACTAAATGCAACTTAAACACGTTTAGTTTAAATTTCAGAAGCAAACGCAGTTGATTGCTTTTTCTTTACAAAGTAATCAAAATAAGCATTTAACATTATTTCAGTTTGTTAAAACCCAAACAAAATTACCAGATTGGAATACTGGTAAAATATCATCACTGGATTCTCCTTGGATAAACTATACCTACATAACTAGCTACATATTAAAATTCTGAGAAAGCCACCATTCCTGCCACAATCCACTAAGCAGAGTATAGTATTAACACAACAGAAAGAATTTAGAAAGTAGACTTTTGCTTGAAAAATAAAAGGTGGGAAAAACAAACCCAGGAAGCAGCTCTGTCCTTCAGAGACAAATAAAGTTCCTCTCACAGACATTCCTCAGGGAAATAAACAGTAGCAGCAAGGCCAAGTCAAGAAAGCTCTCTGAGAAGCGAAGCAAGATTGTAAAGTACTCTACCACATGCTCACATTCCTCTGGGAACTGTTATCCTGCTCAAACAAATCCAACTCACTAAAACTGACAGTTGTGCACTGCTTTTTTTTCTTGAAGGATTAACATTAGGCAAAAAATATGAACTGAAAGTATCTTTCAAGAAGGAAACTAACTGAGAGACTATCTAATCACTGCTGCTAAAGGAGGGAGTATATACTGAGACTCCAGTCTATTTTTCTTGCCTATGACTAGCACAAGAGGTCTTCTAAGAGACTGTTTTTTCAAGCTGGCTTAGATTCTTAAAAAGAAGAGAGAAAAAGAAAACAACCATCAAATTATCTTTAGAGAGCAATAAATATACGAAAAAAATCTCTTAAAGCCTAAACACCTCTTAAGATACACGTTTCTGAAGATTTCATAGCTATTATTTGGATGTACATAATACACATGTGGCTTTGTGTATGAATATTTTCCAAATGTACCGCTTTTTAAACCATTTGGTCCTGATGAACTGTAAGCAAAACATTTGAGACAGAATTAATTTACCTAACTTCAGCTATCTAAAAAGTACCAGGAGAGCCATGAATTAAAAACAGTGATTCATCTGGTTATCCTGAGTTTAGAGGGATCCTAAATATTTAGCTTACTTTGCATACCTTACTTTGAGAGTAAGACTCTCTTGAAAAACTTGAAACACTTCAAACTTTAAAACCTAAGATCTGAATGGAAACCAAACTCTGTAATTTCAGTGATACAAATCAAATTTCATTATGTAATTATAATAAACTCTAATCCACACAAGTTAACTCCAAGGAAGCAAACTGGTTCATTGGATAATACTGTACTCATTTTAAAAGTTAGACAGAATGGTTCACAACTGCAGTGATCCACAAACATGGATTTCTGCCTCTGTTAAGCAAATTGCTCTATAGGTAAACTGCAGCAGGTCCTCCATTTCTAAAAGTGTTGAAAATATGTCTTGCTTCTTTTAGAGGGCAATTTCAGATGTACAAACAAAAAGCAACAGATCAAACAATACTCCAAAGATACTACTGTGGACAAGCAGCAGATGAACACAGTACTAGTTTTCTTAATCCCATCCACTTTTTACTGTGAGAGGTGGGAAAGGGAACAGGAGGCATCCCATTTAGCATTTATCTGAAGTACTTGGATAATAAATAAAACATTTTATGTTAATTGTAATAGATCAGGCAGAACAGAAACCACACTTGTGCTTATTACTGTAATTCAAGCAGTAGAAGCTGAACATTTTTTGTCTCAAATCATTGTGTTTTCGTATCTACTTCAAGACTATGCAAAACAAAAAGAAGATATAGGATATATCTTAAGAAATGTAGAAGCTAATTAGATTTCTAAAAATGAAGATGTAAAGCCCTTTCAGACATTCTACCTTTGCTTATAATCATTTTCATCTTTAATAGGAGTTAGAGAGAAGGTAGTATTTCACAGCCTTGCTTTAGTGTGCACATTGAATGCCTCATCAGCTGTTAACTCATTCAGATTCCTTGCACCCACCCAAAGTATGACAGCAAGAAGCTTTTTCACATTTCCTAAATGTATCTTATTCTCCTGACCTCCCCTATTCTGGAGCCGGCAGTTCAGATTATCCTAGTCCTGTCCTGGAATTCAAAGCACTGCACAGTATTCTATTGAGAAATTTTAGCAATATTTGGAAATAAGCACCTTTATAGAGCCTTGTTTCCTTTGACGTTCTTTCACATATTTACTTAAGCCCCTCCCTAGCACTTATCTAGAAGGGACCTGCCACTAGGATCACATAGAAACCTAAATATGACAGGTAACTGTTTCAGGAAAGGTATACTGTAGCTAGAGAACTTTGGAACAACTGGTTGAGTAAATTGCACAAAGGTAAAGTGCAAGAGAAAAAACATCTCTCAAGGTGGGGCCAGGGGGAAGAGAAAGAGAGTCCATTATCTCTGCTTGCAGTGCAAACGTGTTTATCTGTCCAAATATAAAAATTTGGCAGTTCATATTTTGCAATGGAAAAAACGGGGGGGTNNNGGGCGGGGCGGGACAACACATGGGATGATGACCCTCAGTAAACCACCTAGGTTACATTTATGTATAAGTATAGCATATAGAGAAGAAAGAAACTCGGTCAATAATGTAATTTAAATGGGTCCCATCTATGCTAAGCAAAAAGTGTGATAACAATGCACACACACAAATGGACAATAAATAAACTACAGAGCTCAAGAAAAGAAGGACTCAAGTAGATTATCTTTCCTGCTTATACTGGAAAAAAATAAAGGGGAAAGGTTCAGAAAGGTTAAGTTAATCTTACTACTTTACTAGCAGCTTCTCAGGGACAAGTCAACAGAGACACTTATATACCTAAACTTGGTTTAGCTTCAGGTACAAATAAAGTGGCAGAATAAATGATTTTCAGATTAAGGAAAATTCAAACTAGATAAACTAGTCAAACATGCAACGCTTGTGAAACACAAATGCATACAATGTGGTTATAGCTGGCTTATCAAGTTCACAGATGAATAACACAGATATTAAGCACTGCAAAAAAGATAATAAATTAAGCCATTCAAGTTCTTCTAAAACAGATTACATAGGAGAAATTTTGTAAATCCAGATTACAAAGGAAAAAAGCTTGCACTTTTCTAATTAAATGCATAATCATGGATGCAGATCCATGTTAGCAATGCTAAATGGCTTCTGCTTTAATGAGCCATTTGAAATGAAATGGTTGCCTGCAATTAGACATCTGCAGTCCAAGGACAGCAAGCCAACTATGTAGTCTGTCTGCCAGAATTACAGTTGCATTCCTCAGCAGGACAATGAGGAGAATGGATAATTGTAATTATAACATATACATCCCTTAGTGTTCTGTGGCTGAAAGAGTGTGAACAACAAGGGCTCTTAATACATTTAATTGCTGGCTGCTAATAAAGGGTTGTCAAAAAAAGAGAACCATTTTTACAATGTATTCCAATTCCATTAAACATCACAAACCAAGGTCACTAACTACCCACCTGAGGACTAATCTCGAAGGAAACTGCTTCTTAGACCCTGCAAATAACTAGTCACACAGGCTTGGTGTCCAGAAAGTTGCAGGCTGACAGGGGAGCAACTTGAAGAGATGGGAGACAACAGAGATGTTATTCTAGAGGGTTTAGTACATGCTGTAACTTCTCTACTCACGTTCACTTTACAGTATCTCTTTGCAAGCTTTTTCCACTAAAACTTGAACAATTATCTTAAATACTTTCTAGATGCGAGTATTACTATCTCTTTCCTTGCACACTTAACATATCTGAGTATTTCATATATGAAAACGTTTCCCTTCCCTCACAGGAATACGACAAAAAAGAAATTGAACTTTGTCTGTTCAAACTCAGTGCAAAAATCATAGCTACATTCTCAGACAGAATGCTTCTCTCACCTGGCCAAATCATAAGTAAAGAGAATTCCAAAGTGAATATCTTTTTATTTCTTCTGTGTTTGTTATACATTCTGAACATATACTGAAAATTCACTGTGATTTTACTATATAATAATTTCTTCTGTAACAAACAGCCACCTCAGCTGCTCTTCTCTGTGAAATCTCACTGATTTTTTTTAATAAATTTCATTAATGGTACTGACAAAATAAGTGAGCATCATGAAGACATAAGTAAGAATTCTTCCAAGCTTATACACAGGCTATCATCTTCAAGTTATTAGGTAAGATTTCTTTAATGTAAGTGCTTCCTTCCATTTTTATTTTCATCAATTCCTAGATGAAGTTGAAACTGAGATTTTACACTTCTTGAATTGGATAGATTCAACTATCTAGACATGCCACTTGACTAATTTGTTGGATCCTCTTAAATACTTCTCTTAAGATGAGCCAAGCAACTTGCTGAATTTCTAGAATTTTGGAAACCATTGGAAAAGATATTTATTCTAATACTCAGTATAATTACACTGAACATTTAGGCACCCCGACCTCCGAATGGAATCCACATGCCTTATGCAACTCTATATGAAATGCACAGAAAGAGAGAGATATTTCAAAACATAATTCATCTTAGCCAGCGCTGCAGTTCAGCTAGCAGCAGCAACTACTCCGGACAAAAAGAAATCCTACTCTTTTTTAAGACTTAAATATCTGAGGAAGTGTGTAATCTCCATAACACAGGCATCTAAAGCCTGGAAATCTGTCTTTCTCAGAAGGCCTCAGCCACTCATTGTTAAAGAGACAGACAACTCATTCCTTTTGACAATATTGCCTCCATTTACCCAGGATATAGAGGAAACACGTGTCATCCTTTGACTGGCAGATGGGAGGACTGATGGAGTACAACGGAGTAGGTAAAGCAATTACTAGACAACTAGGTGTGGATGAAAAAATTAAGTTATTAGACTCTAGCCTCCTAAAAACATAAAACCAAAGTTCAGTTTCCAAGTGATACCTAAGAACAGTTGAGATACAGCCATTGGTCTAGTGGGAGGTGTCCCTGCCCATGGCGGGGGAATTGGAACTAGATGATCTTTAAGGTCCTTTCCAACCTGAACCATTCTATGATTCTATGATTCAGCTCTTGTCTTGTGTTCAATGTAGATGAGCATGAAAAAAAGCTAAAGCAAAATAAGAGAAAAAATATTTAGTATTAGAAGATTCTGGACAGAAATATTAACATTTTCCAGGTCTTGCAACTTCACCTTTTCCTTCCTTCGGTTGTGGGAAGAAAATATAAGGAAGAAATCCCCAGCTTTCCAGGTCAAAAGCTAACTGGGATTAAAAATGCCAAATGTAAATCATCATGCTGGGCATAAAACACTAAAAATACTGAACATTTGCATAATTATATGTTCTCCTTAAACTCACTGTTCAAAAATGCCACAATAATTTCTGTATATTGACTATTTATTACCTTCGGCGCTTTTTTAATTTTCGCCAGTTAAGAATCTCCTGTCTTCATTTGAAGGTACTTCAGTCGTCACCATGAACCGCCTGTGACCCTCCTGCTGTCTACACAAGCAATTATGGATGTTTACACCCTATGCTGTCATACTTCATTCCTTATTGGTATGCTCATATGAACCGCATGTTTATTACCAAAACACAACTCCAACCAACTCATGAGGACATGATGCAGCTAGTTCTTTTTAAGGCATAAAATATAAAGCAACACTTAGAGAAGCTATCTCTTTTCATCGACTTTCATTAACTGCTGGAATATCGCTGACATATTGCTACAAAGCAACCAACAGTGTATTTCACACAGTTGTTCTTCATTTCCTATTAAAAGTGCAGAGCAGCCAAGCAGAACTATATTTAATGAGGACTGGATGTCTTCTTTGGACATTGTTTTCATAAGGGGTTATTCAGCATACAACAGTTATTTCTTGAATCTGTCCATGGAGTAGAAAAGTGCTGTAATTAGTGAAGAATTTCTTTTCTTGTAGTGGCTCAAAGTGAAATAGTTACTACTAAGCAAAGCAGAATAAGAAAAACAATATCCTCCAAAATTAAAAGCTAAACAGACAGTGTGTGCTTTTTTTCCCCGCCCAGCATTCATTAGTCCTAATCAGTATGGGACACAGGAGAAAAATTAAAATTCCAGTACCAAATTGCAGTTTTGTCTGTAAAAAGCTTTCTACTTTCCTAACACTAATTAAATATATTTTTTTACATCAGATGAAAAAATATTACTCCAAAGATGTTTTTAACATTCTTTTTTTTTTTTCTAACTGAAGTTGTTAATAGAATAACCCCAGCAAAGACTGAAATTTTCCTTCATATATCTGCCAGGCAAACAAGGTTTAACTCTACTCTTAACCGTGCTCAAATTATTGGATAAACTTTCATGATTATATACTAGTGTAAAATTTTATCTTTACATTGTTAGACATAAGAGCAGATTTTTTTGCTGTTCTCTGAACAGTATTTAGCATTTTAAATGTATTTACATCTGTACTAGGTAGCTATCTAAAAATGCATTGGAAAAGGTAAATCATTTAATCATACAGAACTCTTGTCCAACAGAGGCAGTTGCAATACCCTTTGCTGATATAAGGCAGAAAACGTTTTAGACTAGATCCAAAGATATTCCATAGGAATGCATGAAATTACACCTTTATCTTTTTGAAAGGGATATAGCCAGGTGCATAGCTTCAGCTACCTATTTAATTTTTCAAAGCTCAAATCTACAAACAAAACCTACCAGTCTATTACAAAACCCTCATTCTATGATTCTGTTAGATACCCACTTTACATTTAGACATAATTAGTCATAGTTTTGAATAACAGCTTTGTGCACTGTCTTAAGGGGAATTGTGTCTATAGGGGATAGCTGTTAGTAACTTCTAATATTTATAACAAACTAAAAAAATGAAAATGCCACATATGAGTAATACATATTCTACACTAAAATCTCTCTGTACTGTCACAAAAACACCAGCCAATTACCCTTTCCTTCTTCTTGTTTCCCATCTGTCCCAGGTAAAATTATATTTAAATAATATTTTATTTATGGCTATAGAAAAAACAATTTAAAAAATCTTCTGAAAACTCATAAATTAACTAGTGGTTCGGTTTTGCAGCCTATAGCAGAAATGAAAGACAATGACAGGGAATTTTAGAAAAGTGTACAGAGAAAATATCATTTAAAATTCAGGGGTTGTTGACATCGGCAAACTCTTGCCTAGACAACCAAGTAGATGTCCAGACCTTATACACAGCCATAAGCCACATTCTAGTATATAGTAACTTGAGTTATTGTAGAGACCTGATTTCAGAACAAAAAAATCTTAAAAAGCAGAACATGCAGTTGTAATTTTGTCAGGTCTCAATATTTTATTATTACACTCCACAAATCCACCATTCTTTAAGTTTGTTTGCTCAAATTATTCTGTCAAATATCAATTCTGATTTTTTTAAAGTATGTTCCTCAGAAATATAGGGTAAAAATTGAAAATATACATACAACTCAGTCTTACAAAAATAGACACAAATTCTAATATACATTTAACATATAAATGAATTCTTACAAATAAATAATCATTGGGTTTCAAATTTTTGTTAAAGCATGTTTTAAGTCTTAAAATAAATATGCGTCACATTGGCGTTGTTTTGCCAATTTGCCAACCTTTACTCCCCTCCTTTCTGGTTTCAGCCATTGCCAGGTTCTTTAGGATATGTTAAGTCATTAGTTTAGTGATCAAGTTATTGTGAGGTTATATGTATAGGGTGTTCCTCTCTGAACATAACAAATCTGTTCCTGCAAAGGCAGGTTTCTTCAAATCATGGGATTCTGGAAAGCAGTCTAGTCCTATTCAAAGTCAAAGTATTCTGAAAACTCCAGTTTCAGATATATTTTTGAGACTGCACCTATAGTCATGTTTATACCATCTTTCTTGTGCTCTGTGATTCAATTTTATATTCATCAATCACATACTGAAGGGGGTTACAAGTTCAAAGCAAGCAAGGGTGCTGGACATGTGTTAGGAATATTGAAGAAAACATTTTCATAACCAGTGGGGATGAAACAGTAAGTCAAAGAAATCAAATAGAAAACACACTAATTAATGTTTTTATGTTTGAGTTCTGGGGGGGGTGAGTGGGTAGTATTTTCATTAACAAACAAACCACAAATTTTAAAGTGAGACATTGCCCTTCTGACCATTAGCTGTTATATGAAATATCACAAATTAAGCAATAAACAGTAACAGAAGGTATAGAATTTATTTCTATGTACAGAACCAGTATTTAACTTATTCCTAAATGTTCTGAAGTTTTAAATACATATCTCTAGTGGTTAATAGCCTGTAAGAAACTAATTATTCCTCAATATTTGTATCATAGATAAACAATTACAGCACCATAATACAGCACCATTACTATCAGTTACAGCGATTTTGCCAAGGACCGAAACTATAGTTGGTAAGTATGATAGTTATACACACCACCTCTGAGTGGGTATTAGGATCATTTGCAAGACTGTGAGTGAACACATAAAGCAATACTAGCAGTAAACCTCTGGTAGCTGTTAGGAAATACAGTATACTATAAAAAGGATATTTTCTAGTCAGAAGAGACTACAACAGGTCTTGGTACATGGAGGAATATTGAAAACATTAGCACAAATTCTTAACTGAGCCAATGATAACATGCATATATTCTGATAAGGCTTTATGTTTTAATTTTTTTACTATTATTATTTTTACTGGTTTGATATTCTTTTCTGTATGGGTTTGTCGGGTTTTTTGTTTTTGTTTGTTTGTTTGTTTTTTTGTAGGGAGGTGGGGTGGGGGAAACATTTTCACCATATAAATATTAAACATTTAAGTAATCAAAGTCTCTCTCTCAGCACTTCTACCCCACTTCTCTCTTTTAACATACTGTAGTAGCAATTTCAAGAAATGGCCACCAATGTAGAGCGTGGTAAAGTAAGTTTTAATGGTTTTATATATAACGTTAAAAATATCTGGCATAACTTTTCAAAACACAAAAATAAAAGAATAAAAAGGAGAAAATATGGATGAACACTCTTAGCCAGCTCTTACGTGATCAGGCATCAGGAGGCAGGCTGAAGAAAGCAAGAGCAACAGCAGTGGACAGGAATGTGTTAGAAAAGGGGGCTCCACATGTTTCTAGATGTGATACAGAGGTTTTACAAACATGAAAGTGCTAGATGAAAAGAGGTGAAGAAGAGAAGCTTGGATGAATGTCTCACTGAGGAAATGGCTGCCTCATCAGTCTTGACTTCCTGAGAATTCACGCAGGAGAGATGCCTTAACTGTGTTTAAAAAATTCAGTGACAACTGTTACTGCCTTACACACCACTTAATCACTTAGGAGACACAAATCCGTAGTAAACAAGGCTTCCTTACTTATAGTGCTCAAGGTACTACTCATACTATTGTAACAACGGAATGAAAGTAAAATCAATCAAGCAGCCAGGTTCATAACCACTGGCAGCAAAACCAGTAAGTATATTCATTGTATTACTTGAGTGCCAACACATAAAGGTCTAAGCAGAACATAAGAAATACAGCAATTTTCTGTGTTATTTTTGGAACTCAGAAGCACATTTATGTATTGCCAGAAGTACAATGGTTCATAAAATCTAAAACTTGCTGTAAGGCAAAGAAAGTTCAGTTCATGCAAAATTCAGGCTGCGAATATATATAGTGACAAATACACACTAGTCAATGCTTTTACCACTATGGGCAAGGGCAATTCTCTGTCTGAGCTTCAACCAAAAATTCCGTAATCTCAATATGGTCATAAAACAGAATTGGCTTTCAGTATAATAAATATTTATAAAGGATATGCTGTGTTTTCAATTTCAGGATGGACAATGTTATAGGGATTCTCTTCTGTTGCTATTTTAATTACAGAAAACATCTTCTTCCCAAGATGATTAAAATACTCCTGTATGCTTTTCCAAGTATTTTTGATACTGGATGCTTTTATTTCACCTAAAATATCCCCAGTGAGAAGAAAATAATTCCTCGATGACAATGTATTTTAATACTTCATTGAAAAATGTTCTTTCTCAGACTTCTTTAAGGTGAAACCCTTTGGGGCTTTATTCCTATTATTATTATTATTATTATTATTATTAATACCTAGATATGAATTTCCTGTGAGAATTTTGCTCAGTCAGATGAAAGGAAGTCACATAGGCATCAGAAACTTATTTCAATGATCAGTGATCCTGGTGAAAACTCAGATCATCACTGATGATCTATTAACATCCATAGGGATATTTACTACGGCAGTGAAAGCAATATTGCCAAGAGGGCAACACACTATAGGAAATGCCTACAACAAAATTCTGTTGCTCACAGTGTAAAGTTAACTCTCAGTCTGGTTCATTCCTTTATCATCTCTTTATCTCATGAGAAACATCTGCCTTTTTTAACAATTCCCTCCTGTTTGTAGAGAACAGGCATCTGAAGAAAAGCCAAAGCAATTATTAATAATGTAAGCATTTCAATAAAAAAAATAAAATAAATTGTGAAATTCAGCTCTCCAAGGAGGACTAGTATATGTGCTATATCAGAGTGGTTTTATCTTTAATTCCTTTGCTTAAGCGTATGGAGCTAGGTTCATGTAATGTAGTAGTACGTGAATGCTTAGAACTTAAACCTACCAGAATTCTAGCCAGTTTCTGAAATACTAGTGTGTAGAAAAGAGAACAGATATCTCAGTTTAATGAGCATCATTTTATTTAAAAAAAAAAAGAAATCAATAAACAGTCTTAATGCCTAAAAGAAAGGAAATCATTAATCCCAACAAAAGGAAAATACATTTTGCAAGTAAAGTGGCTTAAATAGTAAACTCACTCTAATTCTTTACCTGGGGATTTTTCATAAGTTTCACAAAGCCATTGTGAAAACACAACTTTCAGTTCTGCATCCTGGATCCACACTAATGGGTATTTAATTGATACCCATTAGGGTTCTATGAATGATTGTTCTTTATGGTCATTTAAGTACAAATTATTTTACTTCTCTGTACATTGTTTATATTTATCAGATAGTAGTTTATCTACCAATCAGGGATCTCCAAATTCTTTCCATTTCTCCAAAGTAAAATCACTAGCTTTCACAACAACCAAAAGCTAAGATTGTGGTCATAAAGCCAATAGAAATGTAACTGAAGATTTACTTCCAGTAAGAAGTCCATTGACTACTGAATATTCATCTTTGTGAAAACAGCTCACCTCTACTACTCTTAGTTTTACAAGAAATCATTGAATCAATACTGTCAGAGAGCTAGATTTTACTAGCTCAACACAGATGATGACGCTCAAGAACCTACTCCAAGTATTAAATTGCATTTTTCGAAGCAGGTATAGCCTACCACCACAATTAAATATTGGTGTAAGAAACATATTATAAAGAGGGTACAACAAAAATAATGGAACTATTAAAGGTGATAATTATTTTAGTGGGTAAATAGTGGGTAAAAAAGCCTGAGATAGAGAAGCATCCCAAATGAAGTACTGAAAATCAAAAGGAACGTAAGCAGATTATGCTTTCTCTAAATTTATTATATTGTCTTATATTCTGCAGTAATTTTGCTCCAGCGAGGAATTCACAGCCAAAAAAGGAGCTGTGCACCTGCTACTTCTTGCTCTCATTGGTGCAGTTTACAGTTCTGCAGGCACTAGAAGGGAACATACCTGGCACACCAAGGTACCTGAATTGAAACTGTATGGACCACAAAGGGGTCCATCACACATTTCTGAAAGTACTTTGTACTTTACAATCCTTTCCACTCAAATGTTTACGCATATAACTCATGTTACATATATAACACAATTTGATTAGACTTCAGAATTTAGTATGCCTGTGAATGTTTAATTTTTAAAAAGGAGCTTTCTCACATTAAATTTTAAGACAACTGAATGATTTAGACTGGATATAAGGATGAAATTCCTCATGATGAGGGTGGTGGGACACTGGAACAGGTTTCCTAGAGAAGTTCTGGATGTCCCATCATTGGAAGTGGTCAAGGTCACTTCAGATGGTGCTTTGAGCAACCTGATCTAGTGAAAGATGTCTCAGGCTATGGCAGCAGGGTTGGACTGGATGAGCTCTGAAGGTCTACTTGCTACACATATTTCTGAAAACTACAGATTCTTAAACATCATTTTCCCTACATTATAAATCAAGGAAAATCATTCTGATTTTCCAAAAAAAATTCAGTTAGCAATTCATGGGTAGGTTTTATAAAGAAACCAAGGCAGCAAGTTCAACATCACATACAATGGACAGAGATAATCTACTCCAGTCACTCTGGACAACATCTACTTTTCTGTATTGTTTGATACACACAGATTATTTATGTCCTTCCCTCCAAGCATCTTTTACTGAACGACATAATGGAAAATTTTTGCAGAATAGCAGTTCCTAGAAAAGTAGGGCTTTTGCTATTGTAGTTGAAAGAAAAATAGGAAAGCTATTTGTCTGGTCAGAAATATCAGCAGAGTGAGGAGGACAGTTCACACAACACAGAAAAACCTCTTAATCAGATATTTAATTTTTTTCTCTTTTGGAAATCGTATATCTGCTCACAGTACACTATAAATATTAATAATTTTTACCAGGTGTTAGAAGCAACAATAATGTGCTTATCCTGCTAAAAGCTTAATAATTAATCACAAAAAAAAAAAAATATTAAGACCTTTATAGCAGAACCATATATAAGAACTATCCAGGAAATGTTTGGAGACACACATGGGTATCAAAAATTATTGAAATTTATACTGAAGACAGGGTGGCAATTACGGATGGCAAAACTGAATAAAACAATTTAATGTATTATGCTATATCTATTCAGGCACACTAGTGAAAATCCAACTGAAATCAGTAGCTACACCTGAACTGAAAAACATAATGCTTTAATGAATTAAACCTTTTTTCTAACAACAAAAAAGTACCTTCCCAGATCATACCAAAACAGCTTGAGCTTGATTACAAAATGAAAATAAAGACCATAGCCATCATGGTGGAGACAACGACTCTAGGAGGAAAGTCAATGAACTATTAAATAGGAAATCATCTGTTTTCAGACTTTACTTCACTACTATTACATTCCTCCAGTGAGCCATTATCTGGTAGAGGGGGCCTTAATTTTCTGGCAGAAAATTTCCATGCATTTAGTGTAGCTATTCGTATCATAATGTGCAATCACCACCTCATAAGAAATTCCAACTAAAATGTATGCATTCCCAGCATGGTACTTCCATTAGCACATCCAACTGCCTAGTGAACTCAAAAGACTTAATGTTATTCCATTACTGGCTGTTGAAGGCCTCATTATCTAATCTTGGCCTACTCAATGGCTCATACTTACCCAGAATATTTTTTTTTCTCCCCTAGTTTGTCTTCCCACAGGACATTACTCCACTGGAATAAGTCATAAACACATATACATAAATAACATTATCTTACTAGTTAGAGACCTCTGGGTCACATGAATTGTTGAACTAGTACTGCAGTGTATTTTTTGTTTCCTTTTTTTTTTTAAAAAAAAATAACCACCCTCAAATTCTTGCTGTTGTCCCAGTAATGAGGAGAAGACATATTGAAAGAATAACATCACAATAAATTGAGTCGTGGCAATTTGGCTTACTAGCTGCTGCAGTGCAGCCCCTGGCTAATCTGGAAATGCTATGGAGCCTCATAAAACTTTTCAGTACTTTACAGAATCAGGATCTTATGAAAAGACAAGACCTGGAGCTTTGTCTACTTTTCTGACATACAGAACTGCTATATCTATTTAAAGATTTTAAAACTCCTTCCTCCCTCTCTACATCTCTGGCAAGAACTAAACTGTTTGAATTTACAAAGTGCAACAAGAGAAGAGATAATTTCATCAGGTCTCTACAAAATAAGCATAGATTGCTTTGGACAGACAAGGTGCGAGAGTCTTCACCAAATGTCATTGGGAAGAAAGTAGTGTAGAGTACTATAGTTTCTGATATGATCATTAAATTTGCTACCCAAGTCCTATCCAACCAGTTTAATTCTTAAGAAGTTCCTTCAGGTCATGAAATTTGCAAAAATCCACAACAATTAAAACAGAACATACTGCTGGAAAAATTGAGACAGTACTGACAACTGACCTCCTGGGACCAGCCTTGAAAGCAACAATATTCTTGTGTTTTAAGGAAACACAAATCATGCAATCTTATTTACTTAAAGCTTCTACTGTATTGTTAGTGCATTTTCAGTTAGTTTATCAAAATACTTAGTCACTGATTCAAGACAGGGCACCAAATTAATATAGTCCATACTAAAGAATACATATCTCCTTAGAGCTACAGGCAAGGTAGATTAGAACAGTAAACACTTCTTCAAAAGTCAAAGAACAATACAACAAAAAATGGGGCAGGGGCCTGTATGTGCAAAACCCATCAGAAAGGAATCTTTTCATCTAAATTCAGCCATTTAAAATCGGCCAGCCAATCATCTAGGCTCTCCATAGACACCTCTTTGGTAATACAGTCTATGAAGCTTTTTTAGGAAAAATTTCTGTATTCTTACTCTACTGACTGAAAAGGAAATATAGGCAATTACTAGACATCTGAATTTTACACAGATTAAGTTAGGAGAGGTGAATTCCACACATACTGTTTAGATATCTTCTTCATTAGGAGGTATGTATGTACAGTTCACTCTGAAGCACAGGCAAAGGATATTAAATTTGTTCTCTGGGCAGTTTATCTGCAAACAGAAACAAATTAAGCCTCAGACATGGCCACCACCACAAAAGAATATGCCAAACCACTGCTGGATGATTTAGCAGACCACTAGCCGTTCCCGTAAAGGCTCTACATGGTTTGCCACCAAGCTTTCCGCAAAGTTGCCTGTTCAACAACTTCACAGAAAGGAGACAGGCAGATTAACCACTATGTCTATGACTGTACAGCATAGACAAGCTCAATTAATGATTCTCCTTACATTAAAACACAGCAAAACAGCCAAGCTCTGAACAGGACATGGAATCATTAGGTTTCTTGTCAATAGTCTGATAATATCACAATTGATGTATTCTAACACATCTTCTGTGTTTGTAAAAGCTTTAAAAATTCTATTTGAGACCACACTACATTTAATAAAGTTTTGTTGTAATCTGAAAAATTCACATGCCCGTTAGTATTAAAATATAAGCAAAAGAGGAAATGATGCAGATGCTTCTCCCAAAACAGAAGGATAACTTCTAGAAGAAAAGGAACAACTGGTACTCTGGTTTACCAACAATACAATGTCTGTGTAATAAGCTACAATTCTTCAGGAATATGAGCTTTCAATTTCATGTCGCTAACTGCTGTTGTTTTTGGAGAGGTTCCCTCAGATCAAATAGTGATCTACAGAGCTACTGGAGATTAATCTCTCAGAGAATAGCCGTGAGTGGTTGTTGAGCGTAAATTAAAGACCATAAGATAATTCAAGTTGAAGAGCCCTCAGAACATCCCTAGTCCAACCCCTTGCCCAAAGCAATATCAATTCTGAGGTCAGACTCTGTTGCTCAGAACTTTTATCAGGTCTTGAAAACCTGCAAGCATGGGGACTGAACAACCTCTTGGAACAATCTGTTCCACTGCTTTCCTTTCCTCATGGTGAAAAAGTTTTGCCTTATAACTACTCCAAACCTCTCTCAGTTTATGCCTTTGCTCTTATGCTCACACCATGCACTGCCAGGAATAGCTTGGCTCTGTCTTCTTGATAACCTCCTTGCAGGTGTTGAGAGTGCTGCTGTTAGGTCCTCATGAGGCCTTCTTTCCCCCAGGCTAGTTCCCTCAGCCTCGCCTCCTACTGCAAGTGCTCCACTCCTTCAGCCCTGACAAGCTTGGTGGCTCTCCGCTGAACTTGCTGCGTTTTATCAAGATCCTTCTTATACAAAGAAGTTACTGTATATGTTCTGTTCATGTTTCCAAATGTAATATTTGAAATGCTTCGATCTTCTGTTTGAGTCCTTAAGTATTTTGTTCAATTCCTTACTATCTTCAGAGAAAAGTAATTGCATTCTTTATTGGTTTTATATACTACTACTTCCAACCCTATAAGTCAGAAAAAACACAGTTTAGAGAAGGGAAGAGGGCATGGGGGGACAGTGGGGAACACGACACCACGGACCTAAATATCATGATAAGAATCCATTTTTAAGAGGGTAAAGTCACATTAAAGAAGCATAACTGACCACATCATTCCATGATGTGCAATGGGTTGCTCCCAGTGATGTTTCTACCACATGCATGCAAAAAAAATTTTAAAATGCTTATAGTAAAAAAACCAAAACCAGTAACTTTTTACACTATCACAAAGCCTTAAATTAAAACATTTTCAACATTTTCGATACTTCTTACATTGAACTGCACCTGGCTGAATATTACTCACCTACCTATAATAATGCAAGCTGCTTCAAAAATTAAGTACTGCATTTCAAAATGATCACAACTTATGGAATACAAAGAAAACAATACTTCAGTGGTTCTGGAAAGTTGAACATACCTCTGCAAATGAAGAGATAGGAACACATCTTCTCAGGGAGCAGCTCACTCTTTAGAAGCAAATCATTAGTAAAACTTGTGTTACATCTGGTTGGTTAGTTGCTGCTGATTTATATTCCCAGAAAAGCCGTTCATTATTTTTCTGTAACAATTATGATACCTAGTGTTCAGATAGTAAAGATTCTCTCATGATAGTGCTTTACCTCCCACTGCTCTACTGATAGACTTTCTGCCTTGATCACACTTGTAAATCAATACAGGTCCCTGACATTCTGATTCTAACCAACATCATTGAATAAACTTCATATAGATCACCTAAACATTTTGATTCCCAAGACTATTCTGACCAAAAGTGAAAGAAACATATACTACTATCCACAAGATAAAGAAAACGAAACACTAATATATGTAAAAATTTGAAAATCTGCTTGCAATTTTATTCCTAGAATCCCCTCTCCCTTGTCTCATCTTTCATTCATCAATACATTTTTACTCAAGCATCATCCTTATGAGTCTCTTGATTCACAGCTTTTTGAAAGGAGTGTGATCTTTGCCTCAGACAACTCCTTGCAATGATGCAAAAAGCTAACAAAACTCACTGATTTTCTACCAATTTATTTTTCCTGAATTTTATTATGTTCAAGCTAAACTTCAGTATATATACATTTTATTATAGTGTTTCACATTTTACAGTTTCACTTTATTCTTCTTTCATTTGTGTATTTCCAAGTATATCTCATATGTTGGCGTTTTTTTAGGAATGAACCTTAAATGATAATCCGATCTCATCAAATTCAGAGTAACTTCAATAAAAATGACAGGTACCTTTATTTTTAACCTAATATGGCTGACTTTTTTCAATGAACACACACACACACTTTATCTGGGTGCAGGAAAGAGCATAATCCTCACTTTTTTCTGTGTCTTTCTCTGAGAAATTGTAGTCACTAAATCCACTACAATGTCATTCAGTATTCTACATCTATGTATAAAAGACAGAATCATCATTGACTTCTTTTTACATTAGCAGATTTAAAAAATTTATTCATAACCAAAGTAAACCTTAGCTTTATGTTCAGCCTTGCAAAACTACATATAAAGCTCCTTGTGTTGCAATTTACAAACAAACCTAATAAAATTTGCTTTATAAGACACAGCTGTGCTTGAGACTTTATGACTTACTTTTTGTTTAAAGAGAATTTCTTTCAAGATCTTCATATTTAAACCCCTTTAAGTTGTCTAAAAACAATTTCCTAATTGCTGGTGTCTGTTCCTAATTGATGACCTTTATCTAAGACAAGTATCTAGTCCAAGTATATAAGCCAAATGTGGAACAGTAAAGTCAAAGAAATCTAAGCATGTTCAACGCTAAAAGAAATACAGGCATAATACTCTCTGATGCAACTTGACATAAGTTTCAATAAAAGGTATATTTCTCTTTGTATGTTTAGATTTTTCATCTGGAATATTGTTTTAGGGCTAAACCCAGCAAATGAAGATAGAGAACCCTTCTTGTATTAACATTAGTAGAGGAATATTCAGTTTTAAAGCAAAGGGTTGTGTTGTTATTTTCCTTGTTCATTGCAAAACTGTGGCAAATCTAAGCGTTTACTAATCAAAATCATTAAGCATATCTCCACTTTGTACAAAGATATGAAGACCTAACTGTGCCACAGAACAAAGAAGCCTTCCTAATTGCTTCCAGATGTTGCTATAAATCTTTCAATCCAAGACAGAAACATTTCCTTCCATGAATGTAGATTCTAGTTTTTCAATTCATGATCATGCAGTGAACTTCAGGCTTAGGACCTTACATGCATGACAGTGCTCTTTAAACAGAAAGTGGTATGTCAGTGTTTGCATTTCCATATTCAACTAGAAGTTGAAAAAAAAAATTTATCCAGCTCTATAGCAGATACTCCTATATACCTGATTTACTTCTACTCCCACCCCCTCACCCCCCTAAAAAAAAGAAAGTTTCAGAATGAAAAACATATTCACAGGCAGAAACAGAGCAGAAATATTCACAGGGGATAGAGAAGTTGTGAAAATCACAGAGGTATGTTCCCCTGTACTGTGCTTCATAGAGATCTATTCTATTAATGGCAACAAAAACCCCAACATCAAGCTGACCCTCAAATAAGCTTCATGCTCAGAGGATAAAAAAAATGTTACAGCACTTTCTTCTTCAAAGTATCATTACTAAATTGGTTTCTATGTAATTTTGTATACATTGTGTTGGTATACGTATGGACAGCAGAATTTAAAGTTTATAAATATTACTACTGAACTAATTCCCCCTTCCCCTAAACACAGCCATGAACGAACAGAACCCGGTCTTCATGAGTGATGTCAATTTCCTGGACATTGGGAAAACACCACAGAAGCACACAAGTTGTCCATCAGGTTCCTGGAATGCATTGAGGACTGCTTCCTTCTACACTGGCTGGACATGCCAACTAAGAACAGTGCGTTACTAGATTTACTGCTCACAAACTAAGACTTACTTGACAACATAACTACCAATGGCAATCTCAGGTACAGTGATCGTAACATTGTCGAGTTTAAACTCCTGCTGAGCACAATGAAGTAGCAGGACAAAGACTTGGATTTTATAAGAGCTAACTTCAACATTGTCAGAGATCAGCTGTGAGGAATTCCATGGGAAGCATACATGAAGGGCAAAGGAGCTTGCATATGCTGGGAATTATTCAAGAACAACTTCCTGAAAACACAAGAACACTCCATCCCCTACAAAGTAAAAGGAAGGCAGCAGAACAAAAGACCACCGTGGCTTAACAACAAGCCTTTGGGTGTCCTTAAGAGAAAAAAAGGAAATAGATCAGCTATGGAAAGGCAGCCAAATATCCACTGAGGACTACAAGAACCTTACTAGGGTATGCAGAGATGCAGGCAGGAAGGCTAAGGCTCAGGTAGAACTGAAATTGGCCAAGGATGTCAGAACAACAAGAAAGGGTTCTTCAGCTATGTGGCCAGTAAGCAGAAGCACAGCGAAGACATAGGCCCATTGCTAAACCGTTTGCTGATGACACTAAACTGGGTGGTACGGGGGCATGTCAGAAGGGAAAGACATCTTACAGAGAGACTTGGATAGGCTAGCAAGAACTGTGTGCAGTTTAACACAGACAAGTGCAAAGATATTATAATCAAAGAGCCCAGTACATGCTAAGATCCACGTGGCTGGGGAGCAGCCCTGATGAAAGGGACTTGAGGGTCCTGGTGGATAGCAAGCCGACCATGAGTCAGCTATGAGCCACTGCAGCAACAAAGGAAAATCGGCTGCATTCACGGGGGCATTACTAACAGACATAGAGGTGTGATCATCTCACTCAGCACTTGTCAGGCCACATCCAGAGTACTCTGTCCAATTACTGTCCCTACAATTCAAAAGAGACACGGACACACTGAAGAGGATCCAAAGGAGCACCACAAAGATGATCAAAGGGCTGGAAAACCTGCCCTCTGAGGAAAGACTGAAGGAGCTGGGTCTTTTCTCCCTGGAGAAGGCTCAGGGGGGACCTCCTTGCAGTATTTCAGTATACTTAAAAGGCAGTTACCAGGAGGATGTAGACTGTCTCTTCACAAGGAGCCACATGAGGAGGACAAAGGACAATGGATACAAGGTACACTGGAAAAGGTTTCATCTTGATAAAGACATTTTTTACAGGGAGAACTATCACTGGAAAAACCTCCCCAGGGACTTGATGAAGTTTTCATCACTGGAGGTTTTCAAGACAATTGGACAGGGTGCCAAATTATCTCACCTTGGCTCCCTTTCCCATGGAAGGTTGGACAAGATGACCTTTCAAGATTCCTTCCAACCTGGGCTGTTCTATGATTCTGTGCAATCCACCACTGGCCAAAAACTGTCTATAAGTATGCCAGTTTTCTCCAAGGAGTCCAGGATAGTCCAGTCAGGAAATTTTGTTGACACCACCTTTTAAATTAGCCTAACAACTTAATGAAATAACCGCCCACCAGTCCTCCAGCTGCTAGCTTGATGTTCCCTGGCTTCAATTCTAGACATACTCTACTGCAAAACAACCTGCTCAGGAAGATCTCCTACTTCCAGCATTCATGTTAACATGACTCATACTGTGTGAAGCACCCTAGGCACTGACAAAATTTATGAGCACTGTAACGAAAAAGGTGTTTTTTTTCAGTTTGAAGATGAATAAATGAAAAAAAAAAGTTTCTTTTCATCAATTTTGCGGAGAAGAATATTCTTTCAGATACAGAGTTATTTTTATTTAGATTCTAACTAAAAACTTACTCAAACTTTGGAACTACATCAGAATAACTGTCCTGTATTTGAAGCAAATAGAAGATTAAGAAATGCAAATAGTCTGAAGCCAATATTGTTTATCTTTTATGTAAACTACACTGAGCACAATCATATCATCAGGCATACACAATTTGTAAAGTGGTGTTTTCTGAAATATGTCATTTATCATGAAAAGACTGAGAAAAAATTGCCCTCATGCTCAGAAATACCTTTAAATTCTCAGTCTTCACTCAAAATATGAGTGAAGGAGTGTAACAAAGTAACTTACATAAACCCAAAGTAACTTACAGAAAAAAAAAATTAAGACTTTTTTTTAAATGCGTGACCTTTGAAGACCCATTTAAAGAAATTATATACTTCACCTTAAGTGCCAAAGTAGTCCAGTTGACTTCTGGCTACTGACAAGCTTTGTATTGATTTTTCAGCAAGAAAGTACATCAAAAATTTTGTTGAATGAATGAATTTTGGCCTCAAGTAAACCGCTCAGTAAACAGACGGATTGAATAATATATCCATTGCTACATATGACAAAAAGAGATAAAATGAGATTTTGTTTTTATAAATAATATTGAGAGAAATTGCATACACAGAATATCCTTTACAAAATAACACTTTCCTGGTAGCAATTCACCACTAGGCTTGAATAAATGATTCTACAGCATCAAAATAAGGAATTTTTTAAAAGTTTAATATTTATTTCCAGGATGTTACATAGCCTCTCATTATCTGAAATAGGATACAGCCTTACTTCTGTTCTTAACATAGCAGAGATACTCAGGGCTTGGAAAGTACGAATATGAAGAGTATAAAAACTGTATTATCTGAAATCTCTGTTTCACAGTTTCATGATACTTAATACTCTTTAGTGCGTTCTGTATGTTATTTTTTCACCTATTTCTGTGCCAAATGTGGCGTGGGACAGCAGAGGCCTCAGGTTCATAAAGAAAATATATAATAATGAAAGCACATTAATTTTGTTTCCAGCCTGACATAAAGATATTCACATGCAGATTCAGGTTGATGCTTGAATTTTTCTAGGCACTGTTTAACAGCTCTGCATGTGTGCTTGTGGCAATTGTATTCCCACTAGACTATTTAAGCGGAAAATATATTTACTGCTACAATTCTAGTTAGAAGGTTGATTAAGCAGCCTAAATGCAGGCATATACAACCATTTGAAATATTCAAGGATATGCAAATCATCCACAGAAGGTGTGCAGACATGACTTTAGACTTAGAGGAGACCTGTGTTCTCCTGGAGGGGCACTTGGAGGCCAGGCACAATATCCTGTGTCATCTGGAAAGCACTAAAATTGAGTCCATGATGTTCTGGACAGGAAATAGAGTTATCCCTTAGGAAAATGAATTTAAGCAATAAGTATATATCTGATCTGGATGAAAATCCCAGTGAAGTCTACAGGTACTACATGAACCCATTTAAAATTAGAAATAGGGGGCTGCAGCTTAAGGAGATAAGCAAAAAAAGATTTTTAGGGACAATGAATATCTTTATCAAACAAATCTATATATACCTGGAAATGGAAAAAATGGAAAAACATTCAAGCACATCAACCTTCAGGTCTTTAGCAGAAGCTTGTTCATTTTTACCAGCTATGTCAACTGGTCTAGTAATTAGTATTAATTAAAGAAATAACACATTCTTGTTTTTCATAAACCAGAAATATATAATGAATTGAGACAGACAGAGCTTACCGAATTACACCCAAATTAACCACCTGAATATTCAGAGACAAATATTTACATATAATTTTAACTCTTTTTCACTCCATTACATTATGTAATATTTAATACTCCATCAAAAAAACCCCATCAACTCTTCAGTTCATCTGTATTACCCTACCTAAGCTGGACATACATGTAGTATACTAAAGGTTAGCCAAATCACACACATATATGTGGCAGTCTGGTGAAGTTCCCACTGACTGGAAAAGGGGTAACACCTCTGTGCCCAGCAAGATCATGGAGCAGATCCTTCTGGAAACTCTGCTAGGGCACACAGAAAATTAGCAGGTGATCAGAGACAGCCAACATGGCTTCGCTAAGGGCAAATCATGCCTGAAAAATTTGTTGGCCTTCTACGACGGCATTACAGCATTGGTGGATAAGGGGAGACCAACAGACATCTACCTGGACTTATGCAAAGAATTTGACACTGTCCCACAAGATGTCCTTGTCTCCAAATTGGAGAGACATGGATTTGACAGATGGACCACTCTGTGGATAAGGAACTGGTTGGACGGTAGCACTCAAAGAGTTGCGGTCAACGGCACAATGTCCAAGTGGCAAGCAGTGATGAGTGGTGTTCCTCAGGAGTCAGTACTGGGACTGGTGTTGTTTAACATCTTTGTTGGCAACATGGATGTTGGGATTGAGCGCACTCTCAGCAAGTTTGCCAACAAGACCAAGCTGTGTGGAGCAGTCAACACACTGGAGGGAAGGGATGAGGGATGCCATCAAGAGGGATCTGGACAGGCTTGAGAGGTCAGCCTGTGCAAAACTCATGAAGCTCAACCAGGCCAAGTGCAAGGTCCTGCACCTGGGTCATGGCAATCTCATGTACAAATACAGGTTGGGCAGAGAATGGCTTGAGAGCAGCCCTGAGGAGCAGGACTTGAGGGTGTTGGTGTATGAGAAGCTCAACAAGATACAGCAATGTGCACTTGCAGCCCAGAAGGCCAAGCACATTCTGGACTGCATCAAAAGAAACATGGCCAGCTGGTCAAGGGAGGTGATTCTGCCCCTTTACTCTGCTCTTGTGAGGCCACAACCTGGAGTATTGCATCCAGCTCTGGAGTCCCCAACATAAGAAGGACATGGACCTGTTGGAGTGAGTCCAGAGGGCCATGTAGATGGCTCTCTGATCAGAGGGCTGGAGCACCTCTCCTATGAAGGCAGACTGAGGGAGTTGGGGTTGTTCAGCCTGGAGAAGAGAAGGCTCTGGGGAGACCTTACAGCAGCCTTACAGTATCTGAAGGGTGCCTAAAAGAAAGCTGGAGAGGGACTTTTTACAAGGGTATGTAGTGATAGGACGAGGGGTAATGGCTTCAAACTGGAAAAGGGCAGATTTAGGTTAGATATCAGGAAGAAATTTTTCACTTTGAGGGTGGTGAGACACTGGAACAGGTTGCCTGGGGCAGTTGTGGGTGCCCCATCCCTGGAAGTGTTCAAAGCCAGGCTGGATGGGGCTCTGAGCAACCTGGTCTAGTGGGAGATGTCCCTGCCCATGGCAACTAGATGATCTTTAAGGTCCCTTCCAACCTAAATCATTCTATGATTCTATGACACCAATTTCCAAAGGACCAGGATTTTACCCAGAACGTACTTTTAAACCTTACTGTTGAGTGCACACCAGCCCTAAAAGGCAGTGCCACTGTGAAGCTGATGAGCACATAAGAGCTGAATTGATGGTCCCTTCTTTCCGTAAATTGAATGATTTACTTTACTGCTTAACCTAGCATGGCTACACTGTTACCATTCCACATCCTACAACTGTAGCCATAATGACTGCTAGAGTTCATTCATGCAAATAAGTATGCTGATTACCAGCTTTAATTAATTATGTTGCTCCTAAAGACAACATTCTTTAACCATAACAGCAAAGAAACAGAGTAAAAGTAATCTTGCTTTTTGTTCACCTTTTGTGAAAAGTTACAATACAGCGTATAAATAAACTATTAAACTGAATTTCAGAATGCATATCCTAAGAAAACTGTGGTCTTTGACAGATTACGGTGTACTGGGCTACAGTCCTCAGACTTTGAACTTCGTACAGTGCAGACACTTGCATATTTCCTGAGTAAACGTACTTAAGTTCCTATTTCAAAAAACAACTGATGCTTCAGCTAGTTTTCCAAACTATGTAGGAGCTTTTGTAGGCTGCAAGAGTTCTGTCATTTCCCTACTTGCTGTTTCACTGAGTTCCCTTTATTACTTTGTAAAGATGTAGCAGGAGAGTTCTAACATGAAAGCATTATATAAATCCATGTTAATCTTACTATATTTATAAATAAATGCATACATCCTCAAACCACAAGTGGAAGAATTCTATGAAATCTTCCATAGGACAGAAGCTGCAATTTCTGCTAAATGCTATACAACACTTGGGCATAACTTTCCTTAGGGGTAGGATTGGAAGTTTCTGATAGATCCTGTCTCCTAAAACACGAAGACTACATGCAGGAGTCAAATATTTAATAATGCTATTAATTTTTAAAACAGCTGACATATCATTTCTAAAACATCTTACAGCATGAAATTCTGCTTAGTCCCTAAACTCCTGAAGTTAACTGTGCCCAGGGGAAATTCCTAGCTTGTAATGCCATAATAAGTAATTGTTTAGTATTTCCTTTGAAGTACACATGTGCTGCCACACTGTTTTACTAAACACCTCTCATCAGCAAATCCAGAAAAGTCCTTTCGCTAAAGGGATAATTATAAAGCTGTCTACATAACAAGCTATCCTCTTTGAAGCTCTAAATCAGAAACCGAGACTGTATTTCTATAATGACTATTTCTTTTTATTTTTATGGATCTTTCCACCCTCAGGAACCTTAACAGCACCTCTTTCTCATCAAATCCTTCTGCCCAGCCACAGTGCCTGTTAGCGGTTACTAAACTGTTATTTAACTCGCTACCTCAAATATAACACTTATTTCTGTATTGTTAGGTAGAGATAAGAAATTGCAGTTTCCCAAATGTCCTTTTACTGTTAACAGAACAAAATGGCTAATTTGTAACAAGTTATTCAACAAATTGGAAGTCTTATCTTCTATAAAAAAACTTCATTGCTAAATTAAAGAGATTACCATTTCAAATCAAGAACAAAAACAAGTATGAAATAATTTATTATTTTTTAAAAAATCAAAGCATACTCTAAGGAATTAGTGGGATGTAAAGCAGCTGCAGATTCTGTTAAAACTGCTAGAGCAGCACCTAAACTTCATTAAAGAACTAATTCAATAAGCTTAAAAATACTATACTTGCAATGAATGTATTCTTTTCTACCCACAAGTAACTATAAAAATCTATTTTCCTAAAGGAAAACAAAACTAAAGGTTGAGAACTTTCTATCTCAGTACAGAATTTGTACCCAGTGTAATAACCTCTCTATCTGTATCAGTTTGTACAGTCACTGAAAATTCTGACATCACGGATTAATACAGTAAATCAAATTCCAGAAGTGTGCTGAATGAAAACCCTAACGATACCTTCCTTTGGGAGGAAAGCAAAGCAGTGAATGTAGGAGAACACTGCACAAGAAACTAAGAAATTGAGGTACTGAACCAAATTAGATTAAAAAATAAACTGAACTAAATATGCAAAATACCAGCATTACTAATAGAGCATATTTCCAGTTTTGCATCTCCCCAGTTTATTGAGTCAGTAATTAAGAGTTTAATTTTAACACTGGTTAAAATCTAATCTCTTCCTTTATCACTGCTGTATTTTTTAATTCACGCTTTTTCTTGGCTCATGCTGCTCTCACCTAAACTTTGATTAAAATGGATCAGAGACACTTAGATTCGATATCCTTGGATCTATTCTCCTTATCCAAAGAAGTCTACACATCAACTTTTAAAAATTTCAAATCTTTATTCATAAAATTTCATCTCTCCTTTTTTGAATCAGATTAAAATCTCATACACAGAAATGAACCATAAACCCGTCCTGGTTGTGCAACAAATCTCTATGTTTTTGCCCTCAATATTTAATATCACTCCAAATTTTTATTACAACTAGTTTTCACTTGCTGAGAAAAATATTTCATGGTGGAAAGCACCTAATCTTGAAAAGCACATTGTATGAAAAAAGAAACAAGAGGATTAAGAGTGCAAAAAGAAACTCACAACTAAGTAATAATCCATTCTGCTATGCAGCCTATGAAATGTATCAGACTCAAACTGATTTTTTTCTGAGGAAACGCTTTAATATTGACCTTAGCTATAGCATTCATCAAGTACCACAGTGCTTCCCTGCACCTGCCATATACAGCTACTAAAGTGAAAATTAAAGAATAGAATTAATAGTCAAAATAGAAAAAAGCACACTCTTTTCTACATAAGATGAAAGCAGATAGAGAAATCGGATGATAAGAAAAAGCAATTAGTAAGGAAAACTTTATGTCAATGAAGCAGCAGAGCTTGTTAGGTCATCTTAATTATGCATGCTAAGTTCTGACTTAAGGCACAGAAACCTGTGGAAGATTAACAGTTATAGAGTAAAAGAATTCTGAATTCATAACACTATTCATGCTCTACTTTGCTTGGTCTGAATCACAGTTGCATATAAATGTAGGAGTGCATTTATGCTCAGGGTTTTGGCTTTTGTTTGGTTGGGTTTTTTTTCTCCTTCTGTGTGCTACT
Source organism: Stercorarius parasiticus (assembly GCA_013396915.1). NCBI lineage: Eukaryota > Metazoa > Chordata > Aves > Charadriiformes > Stercorariidae > Stercorarius > Stercorarius parasiticus. The sequence goes on along the minus strand of VWZL01000114.1, from coordinate 373,461 downwards.
TGTACAGACTCAAAAATAAGAAGTCAAGTATGCTGAAGTAAAGTTTCTTGAAAATAGTGTGTTACTCCTCTGTTTTCCAGAATATCTTTATATTAATACAGTACAGATGACAATACTGTTAGAATTTAACAAAAACAAGCAGTCATCATAATTAAGTAGTTTTTCCATCTTGCAGGAAAACCTAAAATTCAATTTTTTGCTCCAGGTTAAATCAGGATGAACCCTTGCAAATCTGAACTTTCTACAAAATAGAAGCTAAAGTTACATAAATTAGATGGGTTTTTTTCATTTTCTTTTGGGTTTTGGTTGTTGGGGTTTTTTTTAACTTAAATTATAAATTCATTTTTCAAGAAGAAATCTTATTCTGGTTGAAAAATAGCATGTTTTTTTTAAATGGCAAGTCATTTTGCTCAAGTGGTTGCTAAGTAGCAACTACTTTCAAATTTCAGAATTTAGTATAAAATTAGTGAAAAATAATAGTAATGAATATATCATATATCAGAGATATATGATCCCCAATCTAGTTAAAAGTTGTTTTGTAACATTGTAAGAATGTTACAGACTAGTTTCAGTCTGTACTGCAATCTGCAATGCTGAAATACTTTCAAGACAGATTGCCTCAACAGAACCACGGGCTTGTATACCTCAATCTATCACACACCTTGTGTAGAAAAAAATCCCCATTCATTTTGGTGACATACAACTCCAAATATTTAACCTGAAGCAAACATCTATTCAGCCTCTTTTTATTTGAATGCTGTTCATATATTATAATTGGCTAGTCTCTGGGATAGAAACGTGCATGGAAAAAACACTGCAGACGCCAGGAGGGTGGGAGGGGTGGAGGAATGAGCAAGCATGTGTGTGGTGCTTAGTTGCCAAATGGGATTAAACCACAACAGTTATACAAATAAGTCAACATTTATTTAATAATAGAATGATTAAATATGGTAGCATTCATTAAGTAATTTAAATATGTTTTTCAAAGCCCATACAAAGAATCTTGAGAAACCCTAAAAGGAGAGTAAATTGTGACGGAAAATTTGTTTTTCATCACTAAGCTTCTTGGGTGAGCTAAAGCACCACCCTTTCCAGAGCTGTCCTGAGAAGCAGCCTAGAAACTATCCGAATTGAAGTCAATAGGATCCACACTTGGAAATTTGACTTGTAACATTCCAAAGACATGAGGTGAAATTTTATACCCACTTTTTATCACATTGGGATACTAAAGGTCAGACGATTATGGGGAAAATTACATACTAATTCGGGAGTTATACAAGCCTACAGAAAACAAAACAAGAATTAAGACTGGGAACTTTATGAATCTCAAATAAGGAAATGCAATGTCATTAAATTGATAGTTCTAGCTCTGTCATTATAGCTAAGTTGATTTACATATCGTGGAAAAGTGAGATGAAGAAGGACATAACACAAACACCACCAGAACTTAAAAACTTTGTGATCCCTAGCTGCCGGGTTTTACAGCACTGGAAACCAGCTAGTCCTCACTGAGATCTCCAAGTGCTCAGATACAGACAAACCTCATTTTTTTTTTATTTCGCAAATTCTTAAGTTTCAGATATTTTAATACCTGATTAAATGGCATTTAGCTATGTGGCTCAAGCTGAATGAGCTCCCATCATTAAGCAGGCTTATTGCAAACATTTTTCTGAGTAAGCTGTAGTCATTATCAACCAGTGAAAATAAAATTCCCAGTTCAGCCCGTATCAGTGAGAGTATTCCATAACATCAATTAACATCTGTGTAGAATCTTGAATTCCTGAGTGCATTTCTGACTTCACATGAACAACAGTGAAATAGAAATCGAATTTTACAAACTTAACAACTTTATTGATAAGTCATCAATAAAATTACTTATTTTATTCCAAGCACAGGAAGAACTTTGTGCGATAATGTCATGACATAACCTTCTTTTACACCTTCCAAAGACATTTCTTGTAAAACTGACATCCTGTGAATGTTTTTTATGTATCTATGGGTCAAATTATAAAAGCTCTGTAAGCACCTAACACTTGTCGAGATTATTACGCCTTTAAACATCCTCTAAATTCTATCCACATATCCCAGATATCTAAAACCCAGGTAATCAAAGTGCATTTAGATGTTTAATCAACATAAAGAATCTCCATAAAATATTCATCACAGTCTGTATGAATACTTGGTTCCACTTAGATTGACAAAGAGGGCTTTTAAGGGTCCAGAAGAAAAAACAGTGTGTTTTTCATGCACTTTATCTTTTTCTGTCCTGAGGCAAAGTAATGGTGTAAAGTATCATCTTATACAGTCATATACTAGCAATAATAGGTTTCTGCCTCGCATCAGAAGCTCTTCTGAGAATAACACTTTCTTTACAGCACCACAAAAGATGAGAAACATGCAACTGGCCCACAGAACTCAGTTTCAATATTTGTTATTCTATCATTTTATTGACTATGGCCCTATGTTCTGATAAAGTAACTTATTTCTACTGATCTTGGTAACTATGCAAAGATTTGAGACCAATTATATCTTTGATCAATGCATAAAATATACAACTACAATGAATGAGATTAACTGCTACAAATTTTCAATTGAAAAAAGGTAAAAATCAAAAAATGAAAATATCGATGCAAACAAGGAAGCATGATACAATGACCCAAAATAATAAACAGCAGCTATATGTAAACCAGATGCATACGTCACAAATTTCTGAAAGTTTTGGGGATTCATTTGCTTATTTGGACTTATTTAGAGAAGTGAATAACATAACTTTACAGATCCCATCATATAGTATTCTAAAAGTGCAGCACAACAGAACTAGTAAATAAATCAAATTTTAAATGTTTCCAGTTATCATATTCAAGATACCAAACACAACAAGTAAATAGAAGAAAAAAACCTATTTTTCTCTAAAAGGGTAATTTTCTGAAAACAAGACAAAAGGGAAGTTAACTTATTAAAATATTGATTGTCATTTAGTATTTAATGTCAATAAAATCTTTAAATCTTATCGGTAGCAAAATATTCAAAAGATTAGCTATGTTAAGTGGCTCAATTAACGCAATCTAGATAACTGATAGATAATGAAGATACTAATCTTCAAGAAACAGAATTTGCTATTTTTTAAATGGAACATAAAAAGGTTTTTAAAAAACAAGAAAAAAAATAAAGAAAAAACTAAAGAGCAGTGGAACTCTGTCAGCAAAGATGTTACAAATCGCTCTGGGACAAAGTGGAAAATTAGATCTTTCAATAAATTTGAACAGTAAAGAGGTCCTAATGTGAGATATGTTTTAAAATAAATCCCTTCTGGACATTATAATGGTAGATTTAATTCCAGCTGATGAGTAAAAACTCACTGAAAACCTAGTAATGAAAGTTTATTTGCATGAATATAATTGCAATTTTCATGAACTGAATTGAGGCCAAAGAATAATGGCAATGGAAGGAAAAAAACCCTGAACCACCAGACTAATTAGCTATATGAAGGCATAGAAACTGGAAGAGATATTAGAAGATATTATTTACAGTATCCATAAAATGGAAAAAAAATAATTATGCAGGAATGAAATACTACACATTATTAATGAATAAATCTTAAATGAGTAAGACACGGAACGCAGAGAAAGGGACAACTGTGTTTTAGCTTGATTTTTGTCGGGATTTTACATGATCCCACACAATGTTTTCACCAACATAGTAGAGAAATATGGACTAGATGAATTAGACATTTACAATTTGGCATTATCAGTTGGAAAAAAATACAGTATGTGTAATTTTGAAAGAAAGTTAATGTAGCTATGTATTCAGCCTACAGAATATTAACGGACACACCACAGTTACTCTCTGACTCACATCTACAATAATATTTGGTCTCATACCTCTAAACGATTTTAGTAACAGAAATAAAAAGTTAATTTTTTTTTTTAACTTCACAAACGTATACAAAAAAGGGAACTAAACACGAATATTCATACCGTCATAAATCCATCCAGCAAACCTGAGTCAGGCTTAGGAGGTGCTTGCAATCGCTCCATAGACCACTTTTCAATGATAGATGACACCTGGGTATTTTCCGTGTTTAGAATTCTGAATCCAGTCATATTAACTCCACTATACCGATAGGGTTCCACATCCAAGGCAAAAAGGTCCTGAAAAAAATGACCGTCATATAAATTCTTTAATACATTGCAATTCCTATTTCAATCGTTAGACCATCTCCCCATATGAGAGTACTGAAATTTGCAGGAGTAACAGCATGATATACGCTAGGAAGTATGCTCTGTTTATCTGAGGGCTGGTGCTCATAAGCAAGCAACTCGGCTGACCCTATAGTGGGAGTAGTCTGTTTCGCATAGAACAGATTCAACTGCCTTTGTTTTTATCTTTAAAAAAAAAAAAAAAGCCTCATAGGAAATTATAAGTTCAGTTGTAGAACTGTATCCATTACTAGTTAGGCTGAAATAACAGAGTAGGCTTAAATATTATTGTTAACTGCTTAAAATATTGTTATTAGTCACTACTTCTTTGGCTTACCAGAACAGGCTTCAAATCTTAAAATAAACTGAAAAAGAGTTTCCTTGCACCTGCACTGTCTATGAAACTTCAACATGTTGATCTCTAGATGATAAATTGGAGGGGGGAGGGGAAATGTATATGGCTTTAAATTTAAACAGAAACATTTTTCACAGCTATCAATCATATTTCCAAACATGGACATATCTTTGATTAGGATTTTATCTTTGCAAGAATAACCTTTGCCAATTAATGTATTTTCAAAACATATGTATGTATGCGTGTGTGCATTTAGCCCCCCAACACGCACAGAGGGAAATATAAATTAATAAAAAGAAGAAAATCAAATTTTAAATCAAGCAAGTAAACTCAAGATTATCCCAGTCCTTTGACAGAATCCTTAGAGAAAACGTAGAACCAACACTTGACTTCAGGAAACTCAGGTCTAAGATCAAGTTGTGGACACGGAGGAGGGAAATTAAGTTGATGAAGAAAACAGTCATGACTCACTAGGCCTCAGTACATGCATTATAAACAAAACTTCATTTTATTTACTTTCTGTTTCCTTTTAAATATTTTTTTAAAGTGACATAATCAAGGTTATACATAAGACATTTTGGTTTCATTGAATATATAAATTTTCCACATAATTGATACTTAGTCATTCATTTCATATCTAATTTATTTTTTGCTGGCAGTTTAATATATTATTAAGTTCCATGAAATGGTAGTATTAGGAGTAACACTTGCCTGGATTAATTTTGTTTACTGGCTAGAGCTGAGAAAGATTAAATATTGTACTATGTAAAGCCAGAATATAATTTATTATTCATTGTTAACATCACTAAACCCACAAAAATATCAACCAGGTATCAATCATTACCCATTTTTAACTACAGCTAGTAATTATGATGACATTTTCCATATATAATACCTAAGATATGCAGGTGTCAAAATGATTTTAAGTTATTCATTTACAAATAACCTAACTCATGTCCTCTTCTCTAAAGAAATAAAACTTTTTCTTGCAAAGGAAAGGTTGAACATAACTAGAACTATGTTACAACTTTTCCTTTAAAAATTCTCTCAGTTTTTACTGTGAAAGAAGTCAGAACCTCAGAGGTAATTATTTAATCCAAACACATTCATGTTTACACTGGAATATAATAACTATACACAACAATATTATGCATATATTATAAATACACACAGGTCAGAGTATTAATGAGCTACTACATTAGACCCTGAATCAATCAAGAGGAGAATACACAGAAGACTGCTGTAAGCACTGTGACTGGAAAATTTATTTGACAGGATTTTTACCATGTCAGGTAAGAAGTAATTAATATATCAAAACAACTAAATTCTGATGCAAATTCCAAAGCTACACTGCAAAATCAAAATTTATCATCCATTTGTCCACACTAAATTATCTTTGATAGTTCCAAGTCAATATAATACTTGCCTCTCCTAAAAAAGCTAATGTTCTAATAAGGAAATAAGAATGACAGAAAATCCTGATTGTAAAATGTAGCTTTAAGAATAAAAATTAAATGCCAATGGACAGCATACCACTCAAAGAAGTCATTTCAACCATTAGCAAAATGAAAATTTAAAAAATAAAAAATGCCTTGAAACATCTAGAATCCATTCTGATCCAACCATGAAGATTCTATGATTCTATGATAGACTAGTGAGGGAAATTCTATTGCATGCAATCCTAAATCCGTATAGAACAATTTACCCTTCTGAAATATGACAGTTACTTGTGCAGGGTATTTTGCCTTTACGGTCCTAATGAACTCCACAAATCGTTTTGCTTTCTATTCAACAAGCTATTTCCATGCTAATACTTTCCACAAACTTCTGTTTTGTGATTCTGAGGTGAACTTTCCACCCTACCACAAAGGATTCATTTCCATAAGGACTTAAATATGTATACGACTTTAAACACAGGTTACTTCAAGCATGGTTTTACCAAGGCACATAAGTCTCATGCTTGAAATGACTTGTATTTTAAGAACCTTAATGAACTGCAACGTAAACGGGCAAATTCAAGCACAATGGAAAACAAAGAAATGTGCACAATTGTAGTTTCTAGAGTACTATTATACCAACTTTTAAACTATTTCTTAGGCTGAGGTGAGCAGCAGCAAAGGTCTTCACATACACATTTGTTGTGTTTTGTAAGAGCATTTGAGCATTTTTAAATGTTCATTTATTGCAAATCTTAGATCTGATGGTTCCAAGAATGATCAAATTTCTTCTTAATTACTTTTACAATGTCACCAAAGAATATTGCACAATTCAGGTGCCTAAAAAGCTCATGCAGACTGTTAAATAAAATGCTGCTAATAATCACACCAAATTATTCAAGAATCATATGACAGTGAACAATTACTTTGCAAAATATAGGATTAAAAATATGGAATATATGAGTAAGTTTAAAATGTCACAGTCTTCACATACAAATAGCTAAAAAAAGACAAAATTCATAATATAAATAAATCAATTATGAATTATATATTCAAGCTTGCTTGAAAGTTAAAAACTTCACTACTACGGAGTCAGTTGCTTTTTCAGGTCTATCACTTTCCAAGGCACACTGCTAAACAATAATTAAACCATCCTGATAAATTTTCACTGAAAGTAAGAAAACTCAACAGAGTTTAGTCACATCCCATTCCAGAGAGACCTTTTTCACTTTGTCAAGTAATATAATTAAGGGAAGTAATATCTTTGTTAGATGTCATCAGTATGTTTTTATAAGCCACTTACCAGTGTGGTAAAGATATAGTGATAATATTCTGTCATCATTCCCATAGCTAAAGCCTTAAAAAAATAAACAAAAGATTAATGCTTCTGAGGCCACATAATACATTTTTATCACACTTACATGGCAAATGAAAAGCTGCAAAAGAACACTACTGGGATGAGACTATAGGGTTGGAATTATACTAAAATTAGGTCAAGCAAGTCATTTCCTAGCAGTTAGAGCAAATTACTGACTATTAAAGGAATTTATGAACCAGATCTTCTGATATAAAGAATATTATTATACTGTTTAGTGCAGTAAATGTGAAACAGGCTTATAGTTTTACATACTAATGGATGCATTAAGTTGCCACACAAAATTTGAGTTGACAATATTTTAATTCATTATTGAACCCTTCCCTTAAAAAGAATAACCTAATAGGAAATATTTTTTTCTAATTTGATGAACAATACTATGCATTTAAAAGAAGGAAACAAGCTTATATTATATGTGTGTACATTTTTCCAACTATGGAAGAAACCACTGAAGTCAAGTCTTGGATAGCAAGATACATACTATTTCAGTAAAAATAAAGAACAAATATTCATACTATAATTCTATAAACTCAGATATCTATCAAGTACCTTCTTCTGTCTTGCTAAATATGTAATACCAATAGGTTTTGATCAACTGTGCATTTTAAAATGTTCATATTTTCTCTTAACAGTATAAGAGCAAATATTTGTAGATAGATACAATTTTAAAGCAATAAACTATGGATGTCTCATTACTCTTATTCATTAAGGGCATTTTCACCTGAAAGGCCTGTATCTTCATGCTCTGCACAAAATTTGCCTTAGACTAGTATGATTTATTCAATCATTGGAGTATCTAAAGTGATTTTTACCTAATTTCAGCTCTGTAAAAAAGCTACACATGTAAGCAATGTTTTCTTTCTTTCCAGAAACTTTCAACAGAATTCTTTGTCAAGTCGCTACCAATTACACCTCCTTTAAACACACTGAAGCCAACAATTATATGACTGTCATAATACCAAAATTTGTATACAAAAAAAAATAATTATGAGAGTTCTGAAGGGTGTGGGAGCCTTTTTACTTGGGACATTGTCTGAAAAATGACAAAATGACTAGTCTGTATGTTCCTTTCCAAAGAAAAGTTAAAAGTTAAAATGAGTTCTAAATCAGCTGCAGATCAGATTTTATAATATTTCAGACAAGACTTTGACAAAAACTGCAACACCACTTTTCCCAAGGATGACTATTGTGTATTTAGAATCCCATAATAATATTCGGAACTGCAGCTTAGTGTGCCAATAACAATTTAAATTCTCTTAAACACAGGAAAACCATTATCTCATCTTTTGTTGTTGTTGCTTTTAAATAAAGCCAAGGTATCTTCCTTCGTATATGTAACACATTTGCACTCTCCTATATCTTAATTGCTCATAATCAGGTCTTTCATACTCCACAGAATCTGTACATAAGAACATCCTACGCGTGTTCCTGATTCTGCTATGTGCTGGTGTTGTCTCTTTTCCAGGTCTTCTTTCTCTCACCATCCTCACTTCTCAAAAGACCTCACTCCTTTTCCCTCTTCAGAACATTGTCATTTCTCTGCTCTCATTATTGCAGTGCTTCCCTAACCTTTTAAATCATGTGTTCTTTCCCTGGTTGCCTGGTGATGTAGTTACCACTGAGATTTGCCTTAACTTAATTATGCTTGTCTGAATGAAGGGATATTTTTTTTCCTTTTTCATTATATATTTTTGGCCAGAAAACAGTAGTTGCCATTTCACTGGGCTCTCAAGGTACTTTTTTTTTTGCTTTATTTCCAATTTGTTTTCTCTTCCAGCAACTTTATCACTAATCTTTGCAATCATCCTCCCAAGCAGAAACCCATTGTTATGTCTCCCCAAGTTCATCCCTCTATTACCAGAAAAAATTGGTTAATTAATAGTTCACAGATTAATATATAAAGTTATTTCTTTTTATTTTTCAGCAAACATTTGTAAACACTGTATTTGGAATGATATCACTGAATAATAAATACAGTCTTAATATCTTTGTGTCAATTTTGACAGCAAGAGCTCACATTCAGCTGAAAAACTACCAATTTTAGACATATTTACAGCATTGCAATATTGGAGCTGAATGGAAAACTAGATGTCTACAGACACCGTACAAATATCTAAACACTCATTAAAGAATTTTTCCTGTATCTTCCTTCTATAATCTTTAGGATGAGCAGAGTAGTTTGATAAAACAGTTTACAATTTGATTTAAAGAGGCTGAACTCTCACTCTCTTGGGAAATGATTAAAGGTATAATGCTTTTAATATTGTTCCCATTTCCCTACAGTCATGTTTTACACAATGTTGTATACTGTGAAAGAAAAGTTTCCTTCCACCTGAAAACTACTAGGTACAGTATAAAAAATGTACCTTGATGGAGTTATTGTTAGTACTGCAGCTTTGTATTATCATCAACACGTTTTCCATGTTAAAATAATTAAATGTACATTTGATGATTTGGGCTAAACAATTAGACTAACTAGGCTGGCTTACACTTAGCAAAAACCAAAACCCACCATCAGAGGTTTAAAATTAGTAGGAATTAATAATAGCCTTTTAATCAATGAATAATAAAGCAAAGAAATGATAGTATATGTGTATGTTTACAATTAATTTTAATTGTACCCATAACAATACTCCTGAGTGCCTTTAATGAGAGACATATTTTCAAATCTTAAATACATTTTGCTTTCAGTTCAAACCATACAGTCTACTAGCAAGCATAATATAAACATGAATTAAAGCCACTAAAAGCTGTGCATTAGAAATGTAGAATATTGTTTTGGTTTAGGTATTTTTCCTATCCTCCTTATTGCAAGTCATAGTTCAGTTAAAAAACTATGGGGGAAATGGCATCTGAGCATAAGGAATTCCCAGTCTTTGGAGCTAACTCATTAAATTAAAGGAGACATGGCATGTCTTTCATGCATAATTCAGGGTTACAGTAAGCTGTTTTATGAGCCGTGTCTTTTGTATGTCGCTATATTGCCACCTTCTCTTGGAAAACACCACTGAAATCTGCTTCTGCGACATAAAGCCAGTTAAGTATTGGGCATTCTGCTATATCTCAGCTACTCATCTTACTTGTACACCACAACGCAAACACTTTCAAAGCACCTACTCAAATGTATTCAGGTGTTTTGTAGCCTATTAGTAGTGCAAGGAGAATATGGTTCTAAAAGATACCTATTAGCTCTGTGTCCTATCAGTGGAACGCATTAACGTGTTCTGTTGGTAAGATACTATTCAAATATCATTATCTGATTAAGAGTACACAATTTAGAGGTTTCAATTTAAAAAAATAATCTTCGGTATATAAAATAACACCAAGGAAGCATTTAAAACCCTGGTTAAAGCATTCATTCTCCAAAGTACCAATTTGTCATAATTGAAAGACTGATATACCTTTTCCCCTATACATGAACCAATTAATCTGTTTCTTTAAAAAAACATACTGAAAGCAGCTACCATTATTGTCACCAGTAAAACTATCTCTGAAATCCTTGGCTGATTTTCAGTTAAGCCTCAGTAAAACTGACATACAGTTCCCCTACTTGTTAAATGCCATTAAGTCTGGATATTACTTTTATTTATTAGGGATGAAAAAGATTGGGCCATTTAAGACAAAATGACAATTACCTGTTTCAAGATGCCTGCTGCCATTTCATGGCTGCAGTCAAAGATTACATGGAATTCTTTGCCTCTTTTCATCTCCTTCAGCAATGGCTTTGCATCTTTTGTGTCAGCTGGTAACTGACGGATTTTTAGCCTCAGATTGTATCGTGATGGAGCCTTGATGAGCTCTTGTAATCGAATAAGGCCTTAAAGAAAACAGAGGAGTCAAAAGAAAAGAAAGTTATCAAAACAAGAAGGACAACTTACTATAAACGTTCAAAGTTTCCTTAGTTTTTCTCCTTTCTCAGTATGTTGCAAGTGATACATAAAAATTCTATTAAAAAAAAAAAGTAGCAGCACTCACAATACTTTCTTATAACAAGTCTTTCTTCTTCCTTAATATTAACAGACAGTAAGCAGAGTTAGTTAGGATTACCTTAAGACAGACAAATCTTGTTCTAGCATTATCATGCAACTATGACATTCCTCTTCAAAGAATGTATATAATTATTCTAATTCAATTAAAGCAATATCCCAGACTAATAGTTTGTAATCAGACTGGCCAGTCTCCTATCTATCAGGTTTACATACAAAGTTGTGAATCATTTCAGCACTGTGAAACACTCTCACATAATTCAGATGAGAGTGGGGGTTTTTTCTTGATTATATAGATAAAAAAACACATATATGCAGCAGCAAAGGGGCTGAATAAATGACTCGTGCCATTGCATTCATCTTCAGTACTCCACAATTCCATTTTGAATAACTCTACTTTTACCATGGAATTACATGCAGTAACATTTTTTCAAAAATCTTATTCACATTAGCATAACAGTGTGTGGTGTGGCTTACAGACCACTGTGACCAATATTAAATATTAGTTTAACTATATTAAAATGACAGGGTAAAAACAGGTGTCCTATAAAGCAGCAGTTTATTTTTGTGTTAGTGAAAAAAAGATGAATTTCGCTATGCTCACTTCATTCTTGCATTAGAGCATTCTCCACTCAGTGGCAGTAACAAGGGGTTATTGTTCGTCATTATGTTTGCAGTGCACACATAAAATACACCCATCTGCCAAAAAATGGAAGCTCTGCTTAGGGTTTCAGTTACATCAGTATCCAGGTATAAATGAAGTAAAGTACTTCTAAAATCTGTAATAGCTCACTTCACTACCTCAAAAATATTAATGGAGGTGACTAATAATTATTTAGTTATCATCACAGGCAGCACTGTCTAGTATTAAAAAACACTGGTATCTTATTTTATCTCTAGATATTCTTCCTGGTTACAAGTGGATGTCAAAGCTGTCTTGATTTCAGGAAATGAAGTGTCATAATGTAACATGGAATCACACTACAGCGTCAGTAAGAAATTGTGATAACCTGTGACAGAGGATTTAATACAGCCTTTTTCCAAAATACATTGTTCTTTTAATAACATAATGCTGAGACATTTTAGTAACATAGCATTGTTATGATTCTTTGCTATGAAGTTTTTAGACTGTAAAGAACTCAGCTCTAATCATTTCCAGCAGAACCAGACCAGCAGAGAATATAAGTGAAAGATAAAATCAGTTTCCTCCATTTCATCATTCACCCTTTTTGACCCTACAAAGGATCCACATTATTTTCTCAACAGTTTCTGCTGAAATTAGCTGGAACAAGAATTATAGCTTACTGTATAAAACATTACTAAATTAAGACTGCAGGTATGAAGATCTGGCAGAGGACCCCGGTAGACCTCTTAGGCCGAAAAGCAGAGTGGGAAAGGACAGCCTTGCTATTTAGTCAATTTTTTTCTTCACTCATAAGTCAATGTCACAGATATGATATCTTATGTTTTATCACAATTTCTCAGTAATATCCCTATGACACAGACTCACAAAATGGTAGGGGCCAAAAGGGACCTCTGGAGATCATCTTGTCCAGCCCCCCTGCCAAAGCAGGGTCACCTAGAGCAGATTGCACAGGAATGCATTCAGGCAGGTTTTGAATACCTCCAGAGAAGGAGACTCCACAACCTGTCAGGGTAGCCTGTTCCAGTGCTCTGGCACCCTCAAAGTAAAGAATTTTTTCTTCGTGTTCAGATGGAATTTCCTGTGTTCCAGCTTGTACCCATTGCCCCTTGTCCCATCACTGGTCACCACTGAAAAGAGTCTGGCCCCATCCTCTTGACACCCGCCCTTTAGATATTTATAAGCATTGATGAGGTCCCCTCTTAGTCTTCTCTTCTCCAGGCTAAACAGACCCACATCACTCACCCTTTCCTCATGAGATGCTCCAGTCCCTTGACAATCTTTGTAGCCCTCTGCTGGACTCTTTCCAGTAATTCCCTGTCTTTCTTGAACTGGGGAGCCCAGAACTGAACACAGTACTTCAGATGTGGCCTCACCAGAGCAGAGTAGTGGGGGTGAATGACCTCCCCCAGACTGCTGGCCACGCTCTTCTTAATGCACCCTAAGAGACCATTGGCCTTCTTGGCCACAAGGGCATATTGCTGGCTCGTGTATATCACATACAAACATTCTCAACAATGAGTATATTGTTCAGACTGAGACAATTGTTACCTATAGCTAAATAATCTCTCAAATTTATGTCTTCTAAAAACAATATTATAGGATCTTCATCAACAGCTAAAGTACTGTGAAGAACTAAATCCAGTAATTCAGTTGGGCTGACATTTTCCATACAAAATTACAATGTGAAAAACGTTAATGGTCTTTTGTACATAACATAACAGCATACAAAAATGATTTAACTCAAGACAGGATAAAAAATTATCTGTATGCTCCAGATTATTTGCCATTGCTTGCTAAAAGAAGACAATTGGAAACTTTTGTCCAGCACAAATAATTTGCAAATAATTTTTACTCCTATTAATTATATTTAGCAAGTCTCATTTTACACTTGTCCTGCTTTCTTTGCTACATTTTGTTTTGCTTGTCCTGCTTTCAAAAGGAAATAAAATCCACCATTAAAGAATCACAGAAACATCACTATATTTACTGGCAATTTTTAGTAGAGATTTTAGTAGAGGCAGAACAGATATGGAAACTGAAGTACTTTCTCATGACTAGACCTGGTCCTTGCTTGCTAAGACACAAAGTGATAGCTAGGGCATACATGACTTCTGAGTAAATACCAGATGTTAAATCTACATAGTTGTGAAAATAGTATGTTTAGAAACTAATTCAAATTGAAGAATTTGCTGTAGTTACCTCGAATGGTATAATGATATTTACATAACACAAATTAATGTATTTAATGGAAGCTTAAATTGATTTAATACTTGATTTCTAAATAGTCTTGAATAAATGTACTTAAAAGCTATATAGTAGGGGTGCATTTTCTAACTTAAAATCTTATACATCTGCTGCATATTAGTACCATTTTAGATGATCTGGGACAATTACGTGAAGGTAAAGCTTTGAAATGAACAACATAATGTACCTCATAGCCATTAACCACCTTATCAAAAATAACTGACAATAACATGTCAATACACTTAGAATTGTCCCCAAGTCTTTCCCATTTCCTTAAGACTAAGAAATAAAGCAAGTAGAATGTATATCCTTGTGGACAAAAGAATTAAATGACTTCAGATTGAGGAAAGGATCACATTTCAAAGCAGAGTCTTTCTCAAAGGCAAAGTCCTACCAAGTCCTACCAGTTGCTCACTTGCTCTGATACCCATGCACTTCCACTTAAGAACTACAAATCACAAGAGTGGCAACATGAGGCGGGTAGTATGACACACTTGCAGAAAAAAAAAGAAATCCTGGCTTTTGGTGCTCACTAGTCAAATACAACTGAGAAGACAGACAGAAAGACAATCTTGCTAAATAGCCACATTAGTTCAAATCAGATAGTGCTGCAAAATGTGTTGCCATATAACAGACAACAGTATCCAAAGCTGATATATGAGCTGTCAGTACATGAACTAGAGACATGCATCCATCTGAACTACTTACATCTCACTTAAGAGAAAGACAACAGGGAAAAAATTGCAGATCTGGGGCAGAGGGGTGAGAATCCAAACATACAGACATCTTCAGGACCTTGTACCCTTGAAGTATTTAGGTATTAATGGGGACTTCTAGGATGAGCTCTTTTAACCTTCAAGTAATATTTAGTGGAAAAAGTTCTGTGTCACAATGAATATTTGCCATGAACCTTCAGTCATCCCTTGAAACAGATCATCACAACTAGAAACCACTGTGAGTACAGGAGATTAAGAAAACATGAAACTCTTAAACACAGATATGTGGTGAGAAAGAGATTATGATCAGTTTCACAAAACAAGTATTGATCTCCCGAAGGGAAAGCATTAAGTAAACTGCCAAAGATGAGAAGACGACAATTGGCTCAAAAAAACATATCCATGAAATGCACAGAAAAATTGAAAGCTATTTAAAAAATAAACATTACTGGTGAAAAGATGCTAAAAGAGATTGAAGAATGCACTGCTGTTTGAATCTCAAATGGAGGCAATTATTACAAAATATGCATCTACTCAAAATGAGGAAAATCAGAACTGTGTTTCACCCATGCAGTTGTTTTTGGATAATAGCATGATGACTTTTCCCTCAGGTTTTTTGTAAACTCAAATATATTTGGCCTTTTTGTTTTTCAAGAGAAATCAGATTTTATTTTATTCAGGAGGCAAGGAATGAATAAAGTACTATAGACTATTCCTAAGTGCACTGTTATCCAAATCTACAGCTGGAGTTGCTCAGTAGGAGACAAATAGACACTTGTTAGTATGATGGTTATGACAGTCATCTGAGAGAGGAAGCACCTGGGCTTTAGTCTCAGTTCTCATATTTCTATACTGAACCACTTTTCAAGAATAGCAAGAGACAAAACCCACATTACTCTACTGTGCAAGTTTTGGAATCAGAACTACTCCAGAACAAAACTTGTGTTTGTGGAAGTGACTGTGAAATTAATTTGATTGTATAGGACATTAAACTGGTTCGTGAAATTCAAGTTTTCTGTACTAGTATCATACTCGGTATTTTTAATATACTAAGTGTTAAAAGGAAAACCAAATGTTCTTTCTTGAGTGCAAACTGTTCATTCTTTCAAAGCACTGTTTACTTAGAAGGGCAAAGTGCATAATTTATATGTTTTATTCATTCTCAGGTGCTACACCAATCACCTTTTTTACACCTTTGGAGGCAGGATGGACAGTTAAGGTTGTTAAGGTGGGATGGAAGGAAAGGAAAAAGGGAAGCTGCTTTTCTCTGTAGCAAGTCCGTAAGTTCCAAAATTTTAGTAACCAATTACAAGTTGACAGGTTCCTTGATCTATCCCCGTTTCTTTCACAAATGCAATACAGTTTTGGTATTTTACTGTAGGACCAAGGTTTGTTACAGAATAGCAAGAAGTGTTTTGTGGCCTATAGGAGCTTGTGAAGTAAATGTCTTGCTATACTCTTATGAGTTAAACATATGGTGTATGGCTGAGAAAAAACTACAGGGGTGAGAGCCAACAATTTTAAAGCTTCAGAGCATTACCCAAGAAGGGGAGCAAAGCGCTCATCACTTCATGCTCCCCTCAAGAGTCTAACGGGGCTGTTCAAGAATTAAAAAAAGAAAGTCCTCCTATTCATAAATCTTGTCATGATTGGGCTACCCCAGAGAAAGAAAAAATACCACCAAAATTTGAAATAGACATTTACAGATGCAGGAACAGATACTAGAGCAATTAAAAACTATCAAGGAGAATACTATGATAGCTATAGTGTCTGCTTGCTAGATTACCTATGCATCCAAGAGAGAAGCAATAAGCAATATACAAAATACCACACTGTGAAGGCAGTATAAAAGCTGTAGAAGCTACTGAAGGAACCTGAATGTGAGAATGGGAGGAAGAAAACCTGTGAATGCACACTTCTGTAGTGCACTGACTGAACCTCAGTGCTGGGGCAATACAGGCATGCATGCATGCAAGCAAATGAAGAAGTATTTATGCCTTCAGTAATTGTCAGGACACAAAAATAGTAACCAATGAGCTTTCTCAAAACGTATTTTAAGATATAGCAAATCTGAGACATAAACAAATTCCAGGTGTTTCAAAGCTAACCTTTTTCTCCTGTCCTCATCAATGTGAAATAGAAAAAAAAAAGCAATCTTAAACTTTTAATGTGTAGGATTGCTGCTCATAGCTTCTACATGTAGCAGAATATTTATCTTTGGTAATAACTACAGTTACTCATACTTACATTTATGAGATTTTAACATCTATTTTTCATTATGTTTCCAGCCACCAGCATTTATTAAGTTCAGATGAATTATGCGGGGCACAAAACATGTTCCAGTCTACTAAATGACTCACTTCAGTAGCCCACCAGGCCATCCACTACAAGGAATATTTGTTCATCCTCGCCCATACTTAAAAAATAAATCCTTGCTGGCACAAGTTCAAGAGTTTCCAGTTTGCTAGACTCTCACGGGAACAGTTTTGGAAAACAAACCCTTCTTCACTCGCAAGGGCTTCTACCTCCCACACAGAGACCCTTGGACACACTGCTCCGTGAAGAGCACATGGTGTGGGGACCTACTATGAAGCTGTGTCACAGGTGGCAAGTACGGCTACCGCAGTCACCCTACAGCTCCTTGCTGCAGAGAAACACCTTGCAGAGCAAAAAATGAGATAGTGCTGAGCATACCTCTCTCTGGTACTTTTATTTCTTTGTCAGAGCGCTGATCGGTAAAATGCTGAGAAGCAGCATTTCTTCATTCAGGCATAAGTGGGAATAGAAACTGAGTAAAGGCTTTCCAGGCCTGGATCACACTTCTAAAGCCAGCTCTGGCAAATATAAATCAAAGGCTGAAAGCTTCCTTCCACACTGTACCTGGTCTCCAAGCTGATAAAATATGGGTTTGATGGACTGACAATTCAGTGGATAAAGAACTGGCTTGACGGCCGCACCCAAAGAGTGGCTGTCAATGGGTTCATGTCCAAGTGGAGGCCAGTGACAAGTAGGGACCCTCAAGGATCAGTACTGGGACCGGTCTTGTTTAACATCTTCGTCAGTGACATGGATAGTGGCATAGAGTGCACCCTCAGCAAGTTCACCGACACCACCAAGCTGTGTGGGGCGGCTGACACACTGGAGGGAAGGGATGCAATGCAAAAGCACGGATTTCAGCCAAGAATATTTTTTAAACAACTGATTTACAATATAAAATGAAGTACAGTCCTCAGATGAAATGTTGATTTCTTATTTTATTAGCATTACAGGATCCCAGTGTAATGAAAAAAAAAAAAAAAACCAAACCAAAAATCCAACCATTTGTGTGGACAAGCTCCTAGAAAAAATAAAATCTATTTTACAACAGTATAGAAATAATAGCTGCATTTTGGGAATGTACTTCCTGCAGTTTCTTTCACCAGGGACACCTTTTTCCTGTCCCTTTAAACTCTCAGTTCCTTCTTTTAGCAGCCAGTGTGATAGAGTCTTACCTCTGAATGGCTGGGAAGAATGCGGTGTGAGTAACTCTTTTCAGAAGCTGCCATCAATTCATCTTTAAGGAGAGTCCTGAAGGAGCAGTTTGTGAGCTCTCCAGCTGGCATCTTCCTCCAAAGAGATCAATCACATTACCTCCTCGACATGTTCAACTTCAACCAGTCCAGGAAGCAAGAACCCCAAGTTTGTTTTAAAACCTGTGTCTCCAGCTCAGCAGTCTTGCAAGCCATTGCTATGCCACCTGGCCTGCTCATCAAACTATTTATCATTTCCGTTAATGCTGCCTTTGTGCTGCACAGGAAGAATGCAAGCAAATGTGCATTGCAATAGGCTGAACACATGAACCTTTTTCTGCACAAAAGAACACTAATGCTCTTTTAAAGACTACTCCTATCTTCAGAATCTCAAAAACTTCAAAAATAATAATATATTGCTTTGTAGAGCTACCAGAATAGTTTCTCTATTTTCAGCAAGTTGTTTCCTCTCACACCTCTCTGTACTCTTCTTCTTCCCTGACAGCCCCCTGCCCAGTTTTTTCTGGTTATGTCTCAGAAAAATATCATTGTGTATTGGGCTTTGAAAGGGGTGTGGGTAGAAGGGAGGAGAATGCCAGTTTATTGGGCATTGATAGAATGCTTCACATCAACTGGAACAGTTCATTGCTATAAAATGATTCACAGATATTGAACATCCTGAACAGACTACCCATGAACTCTCAAGATTAGTATTATCATCCTCATCCTCTACTTAAAAAAACACCTCTAGTGAAAGGATTAACAAGAAAAAAAAAGAAAAAAAATTGCCTTGCTAGCAGGGCTCCTTGAATAGTGGGCTATTCTGTGTTCTTTGGATGTAACAACATAATACAGAAACACCATTAAGAAAAATACAGAGAAAATAGAGATGAAGAGAAAAAACAGCTTGATGGACCTTTCTCATTTATCCATATTTAGACTTTTACTACTCATACTACAAGATCATTTCACTCAATTCCAGCAGTGTAAAGCATCCTTGAAATTGTCATCAGTTATATTTAAACTCATTTAAACACAGTACCAAAATTGTGTGAAGTGTCTTTCATGGAGGAAGAGCTTTAAGATATGTAATCCAGAAAAATTTATCTTCTTAAACATAATTAATACGGCTCCTTATTATCAGCTTTAGAGTACCACACTTTAGCAGCTTTTTCAGTCTTGTAATTGAAGCATTGGAGAGTAATCAGAACACTATGTGTGTATGCATGTATATGTATATATATTACAGACATTACTGCATTAGAGCTTTATGCCACTTGCAATCTGCAATACTAAAAATGCACTACCATTAGTGGTGGTGACATGAAGAGTTCGAAGGTATCTAGTGTTGTGTTGACTTAAATTATTTTTCTATTATTAATCTTGATTTCTACCAAGAAAATGATAGTCCTATATCAGCAAAAAGAATTTAAAGTATTTGGTAACTGACTTCAGTAGCAGTTTTGCCAAAGCAAATTCTATTTAACAAGCCCTTTGTTGAGAAATATAACTTCCTCTGAAAATTTAAAAATTAAATTCATTAGGGTAAGCCAAGATACACTAGTCACCCATGATAATAATAATAATATTTACCAGAATGAACTCTGGAGGTCTATTTGGTTGACAAAATTTCCTTCTGGGGGAAAAAGTGTAAATATATAGAGGGTCTATGTCAAGCTACCCATAACTAACTATGTACTTATCTCTTTATCAAAGTATACAGTAGTGACCTACTGCCCCCAACTCTTCTTCAGAGATACAGAACTCCTGCTTATAAATCAGAACATCTTTAGACTATGGTGACATGTTCTATCATACGTTGATTAATTCATTCCAAGCTCCACTCTCCCCATATGGGCCTTTCAGCTATACAAACACACTTAAAGAAGGTACAGTGTTTCAAAACCAGCAGTTTATGTTGTTAGAAAAAATAATTTTATCATCAAGTTGTTTTGGGCTTTTTTGGGAGGGGGGAAGGATTGTTGTTTTGAAGAAATTTATTTCTTTTGAGCATACCACTAAAAAAAAGCTTCAGTCACACTGAAAAGCCAGTTCTGGGTCACCAAGTATGAGAGGACAAATAAAAGTTACATTACTTCCAACTGAAAATATTTTTCAAAAAAATTTCTCTTGGATGGTAGCTATGCCAATAATCAGCAACAACTTTTCAGTTTAGGTAGCTAGTTCTCTCCTGGCATTTCTTTTCCCAAATCAGCATCTTCTCATAGTGCTTATTGTCTAGACTGGACTGAGACTAAATCAGATACAAAACTTCAACACAGAATAACGGTGCTGATGCCAGTAGTCCATTTACTGACTTAATTGCCTGCTGAAACAAGATTTCTAGGGCTAAGAACTATGCCTCTCTCTAAACTTCTCCATAACTGTGGCTATGATGCAGTCTCCCAACATTTTCTTGCTCTCATGGTGACATATTGAGGTGTGGGCTATTCTGTGTCACACACAGCTGGACATTTAATCAAGACAATCAGTTTTGCATGAGCTCCAAAGCTCAGTATTTAGAAGCTTACAACAGAAATATTTTAGATCTTTATTTTCATTTTAAAGGCTTTACAATTTCCTTCATTAAAAATAAACTAATTCAAAGGTGAAGTGTGTATGGGAAGGAGGGACATATTTGAATGTCTTTTGTTCCAAAATTTGACCTGAGCTTTAAAGGTTCAGTGTCAGAGAGCTGATACCTGATTTGCCTTCACGTCCACACTTTTGGATTCAGCTGCATTCTCAGGTATGCTTAGTGCCTTTCAGGCTCATTAGGAGAGAAAGTCCAGTCCCCAGACTTCAGGTGATCCTTACTTTGTATGTGGAAGGATGAACCCGACTCAAGAACCTTTATCTCCATGAGTCTTACCCATTTTTGGTCAATGTCAGCTCAACAAACAGAGGCTACTTTGTTGAAGAACCTGGGATCAACAGTGATCGTACAAATGGTATGAGTATGTGTCACCATACTGAGGGGACTTTTCTTTCACCCCTTGACCTGCTCTTCCACAAATCGATGCTGATATAACCAATAGTGCACTTCAAGAAGACTTAGAGCACAGTAATACTAATATCTGAGAAAAATGAAAATGCTCCTTTCTAAAACAAACAAAAAAGGCAGAACTGTGTTTTTTACTAGATGCGTGTGTGCACATATGTGTATGTATTTGAAATACAGACTTCATTATTATGAAAGATCTAAGCGTCTAGACTAAAGAGAGAAAAAAACACTTAATTTTAAACTAAAAAAGATTTCCATTTTGAAAAAATTACTTAGTACAGGGAAGTAGAAGTGTTTAAAATTACATTCAAAATTAATATGTAAGTTGAGTTTACTAAAATGCCACATATAGGAAAGACTAGCCTTAGGGTTAAAAAAAAAATAAAAAAATCACCGAACAAGAATACCAAGGATCCAGGATTAACGCCACAGTCAGGTTTCCATTCTGATACTGTGCATATCACTTCATTTTTCTGTGTCTTGGGTCTTAGCATCTGAATGTTAAATCCATTTTACTGCTGTTTCAGCATAGCCAGATGTAATTGAAGTGCAAGGCAATAATCAGCTTCATTGTTTTCCTTAAATATGCTAAGTGAGCACGTCAGAGCATGGGTGTGAACGTCTTTTATAGTTAGTTTCAAATAGCCAATCCCAATTCAGCCTATTTCCAGAAACAATTGTTTTCTAATAATGGCTTTTCATCACTGCAGTGAAAGAGCCCTTTACCCCATCCCCCACAGTTCCACAAGAGGGAATCAGTCTGCTGCTTAAGTTCAGAAAAGGCCTTCAGTTCATGGAAAGGTTTTGATCTTGAAGATCGCTATAACAAGATGAAGAAAATAAGTTTTTTCATACCACCCGAATACTGCTGCAGCATACAGCAGCTGAAAAAAACCCAGAGAACTGTCCATTCCTTCCCTCACCTCTGCACATAGTGTGTGAAAATAAGAAAAAAATAGTTTAATCTAGTTTAATAAAACGTTGAAAAGTAAGAAAACATTAAGCCTTTTATATTAGATTTGCCATGTTTTTCTAGTTTGCAGCAACATTCCTTTACATATGTGGCTCTATTATATTCCTGATTTGAAATATTGTTACTGTTCAGTTTTCTGAACATGTTTTTTGGACATTTTCAGAATGCTTTATCTTTATTTCAGAGTGATGATGATGACAGCAATGACAATTAACAGTCCTGGGCATTTCAAAATAATTCTTGTAATAGCGTGAAGTATGATCTCTCAAGTGGCTGACGTCTATGAGCAGTGCAGTTTAATGAGGGTGAAGAGGAAAAAAGAGATCTGCTACAAAGAATAAAGCAGCTTTTGTCAAAGCTGTCAGAATCAATGTTAAAAGATGCAGTAGAACAAGTTAGAAATTTCTAGCCGTACCCATAATAGTGGAAGTTATCACTATTGTGATATTAAGCTTATTTAAACTCACAAAAGCAAAACAATTTAAAGGACCATTTGGAATACGTTCATTGTTAATGCAGTAATTTCTGGAAATATTACCTCCGCTTCTGTTCTTTAGGCTTATAGAAAAACACTATAAAGTACCTTATGGATTTATTCTATTTTTATTTTAAACCTATTATTTTCTTTTTATAATACCATGTCTTGTTGCAGTAAATCCAAATTCAGTTCTTGGCCAAAATAGGGAGGGGGCTGTGCTACATGTTCTCCTGAAAGATGGACTGGACTTATGCATCTGTTTAACTGGATGACATTTACTTTTCTCCTCAAAATTTAATTAAAATCTTTACGGAATTATTCTCAAATAATAACTACAGATCCACTTACCAAAAAGAATAACAAAATTTAACTTCTTTCTCCTCAGACAGCTAGGTAAATTCTTAACTTCCAAACTGCAAAATGACTAAAAAAGTTTGGAAAGGAAATTTTAACTTCACAAGATCTTCCTTAACACGGGTATTTTCATATAGCACTGGAAAAATAGTTCTGAACTTTACTGAACGAATGGTACAATAACTTTCTTCGAAAAGGAATACGCCAAACTAACTAACCAGCTACATCAAAATACCACAGTTAAGTTTAGCACGTATCTACTAATTGTATTTTCACTTGAAATTACTGTGCGCAGCACATCAAACAGTCTGTACTTAAAAGATGCTGTGCAATATGTAATTGATATGGAAAATATTTCTTCATTCTCCAAAACCAGATCAAAATTATTAGTGCTATTAATTATTATAATGCTACCAAATCTGAGTTTATTAAGAAAGGCTTAAAATCTGTTGTCTTTAATAAGAAGATTAAATAAAATTTTTGAATGTTTTTACAAATGCTGCAACCTCTGTATAACTTTGTGACTGAACAGATGTGGAACAGTACTGCATCCCATTCCAGCTTATATGCATGGGAGGCCTCAAGTCTGCTTTGTTTCCCATGGCAAATATAGTTTCCCTTTAGATACTCATTCAGTTAAATAGCACAGAATAACTGCTTATTGATTGATAATGCACAAAAATATTTTCATTTAACATGCTGTGTTAAGCTATCCCATCCCACTCTGTATCTTTAATAAGATTATATACAAGTTCATTTATTTGCAAAGAAGTACCTACCCAGCCCTTCAAGAATAACCATTAACGTGAATTCTGCATCTGCTTTGTAGAACCAAAATAAATGCTAGTTAAAGTTGCACAAGTCAAAACAGTATAAATGTACAAAAATACACACAGATACAGTTTTCATCTAACTGACATATAATATAAATCCAGTTTCAGGAATCACTATCAACGGAGCAACTTAGTAGTAGTTTATAATTTAGTATTTCTGCACATTTGATAGGGGCTTTAGTCCATATCAGTGGTAGGGAATAGTCCTGACAGTGACATTAAAAGGTCACCATTACCTGTCTTTTCTGTTCTGTCTAGAAAAAGCAGTATTAAAAAATCTCTATTCAAAAAAAACAAAAAACCCAACCTGCTCATGAGATGGAGTTTCCACAGCCTTTCAAGGATACCTGTTCTTTGATTCCAACCTAAATGTTCCTAGCTAAATCATTTTGGCTACAATTTTAGACTTCTCTAACTACGCCGTTAACATAGACGATAGGTTTTTTTGTTTTCCTTTTGCAAGAACTTTTTGTTCACTTCCCTTAGACTAAACCAACGCTCTTTTAGTCTCTCCCCCCAGGTCATATTTTCCTAAACCTCTGATCTAAAGAACCCTCATCTTTCTTGAGATCTCCTGCAAAGAGCAACATAATATGATATGATGTCTTATGCAGATTAAATTGGAATTACCTGGGAAATTCTCACACATTAAATTCCAGGTTATACAACCTTATGCTGAGTACAACGTTACGCTTTCTTTCTTGTAATGCCATTGTTGGCTTATCCACAGGGACCACATCTTACATTAGATAGATGACTGCTAATATACTTTAAAACAAATCTTATTTTCTAGAGTATTGTAACTTCTGAGGTTATCATCTGCATATGTAATTTGTATACTCTTCACATCAGAAAATGGACCTTGTAAGTATATCTTTTCGGTTTTGCAGTAAGCTGTAACCAATCCATTTACACCTTATTGCTAATTTTTTAATCCATTTGACAACAGCTGCATAAGGAACCTATTTCTCTGATTTGCATGTAAGAATGTTGCCTTGAACAGTATGACTTTCTTAACTCAATATTTTCACACCTATTGCATTTTCCTTACCCATAACGCATGTTGACCTGTCAGAGGAGGAAGTTTTACATTATCTGCTCTTGATAAAGCGAACTTGACAGTTACTCATCACTTTGACACCTTTTCAGTGTTTAGTAGACAGTTTATTTGTCCAGCACTTATCCAGGAATAGAAATTCAGCTGACTAGTCTATTAAAAAAACAAACTAACCAAAAACAAACAACAAAAAAACCAACAACCCCACACCTCATATTACAACCTTACTTTATTCTACCCAATTTTAAGCAACTTCCAAGTTAGGAAAGTAGTTATTAGGAATAAGCGGATGATTTAGATGTTAGTGAACTTAAGCAACCAGGATAAGTGTACTTCAAAATTTGGACAAATATCTAAGTCGGGATAAATCTGAGCCTGCCTACCTTTTCCAGACTTCTATAACTTTGTCTATCATTCATGAGCTCTCAAAAGGTAATTATTAATAGATCTAAGATTACTTCATTTTAAAGTTTTTCAAAAGTCTCTCACTTCCCTAATAATAAACCATTATCTTTCATTCCCAAACATTGCTTCACTATCAGAAATATCACAAGAACATCTCATACATGGGCATTCAGTATTTTCAGTATTAAAAATGTCAACATACATTATAAGAGCTCACATCTTTCTAAGAATATTGTAAGAACTGTGTCCTTCTATACTCTTATTCCCAGTAAACGCCTAAGTTTGAGATATTTGTTGATATTAAAACCTTGCCCTTGGTTAGTTTTGTTAGGTGATTCTAAAAAGGGTGGTAAGAAAAATCCCACTTAATTTTCATGGTTTAGGGGGGTTTTTTTGGATCTTGATGCACAGCAATGCAAATCACAATAACAATACTCCTTCGTGTTTTTTATAATTACAGTGTTGCTGCCAGTGGATGTCTCCTAACATATTGTGGATTGAGCACCCCAGATTATATTTAAGCAATCTGTCCTTATTTCTGTGTGGCATCTATTCTTTAACAAACTTTACCCTTCCATATCAAAATTTCAAACCTGAAATGTATTCTACTGCATGCGAGCCATGTCAGTTTGTAAGTTTCTGTTATAGATCACAGCTGTATAGATACAGCATTCTCAACTCATTTAATTCCTTCTCTCTCATTCTGCTATATACAGATGTCTTTATAAAGGAGAACAGCTTTTCACATAAATTGAGATGTTGCTTAATTTATTTACAGAAAAACAAAGTTGAGCAGGCCTTTTCAGACCATCTAATTTTCTGTCCTTCTCAGTTGCCTGTTTTCTGAAGTTTCTTGAACACCTGTTCTCATCTTTATGGTGCACTATGTATATTCTCCTTATAGAGAAATTTGGTCCCTAGCCAAGATTTACTTTGAACCACTTTGAAGCTTTTCTTCCTTAGTCCTTTAGCAATGTTGGCCACCTGCTGTCACCCCACATCCATTTTACCTCCAAGATACTTAATTCCCCTTAGTCTAAAGTTATATTAACTACAAAGGTGAGTATCCTTTTTTATTAGTAGTACGGGCATAAAAGAAGAAAAAACCCACGCAACACAACAATCCACAAGATGTAAGATATTTGGAAATAAGATATGTGAAATACAGAATAGAATAGTTCTGTTGGAAGGGACCTACAACAATCATCTAGTCCAACTGCTTGCCCAATTCAAGACTGACCAAAAATTAAAGCATGTTATTAAGGCCATTGTCCAAATGCCTCTTAAACACTGACAGGCTTGGGGCATCAACAACCTCTCTAGGAAGCCTGTTCCAGTGTTTGACCACCCTCTCGCTAAAGAAATGCTTCCTAATGCCAAGTTTGAACCTCCCCTGGTGCAGCTTTGAGCCATTCCCCCATGTCCTGTCACTGCCTACCAGGAAGAAGAGCTCAGGAAGCTGTAGAGCACAATGAGGTCACCACCCCTCAGCCTCCTTTTCTCCAAACTAGCTGAACCCAGTGTCCTCAGGTGCTCCTCATAGGACAGGCCTTCCAGCCCTTTCACCAGCTTTGTTGCCCTTCTCTGGATGTAACATCCTTCTTAAATTGCAGGGCACAGAACTGCACACAATACTCAAGGTGAGTCCACAATGCTAAATACAGTGGGAATAAGGTAATGTGAATTGTAATACTGGACCCAAGAAAGAAACTGTAATTTTATTTACAAACCAATGCTACCTGTATATTACAGTAAAAATATCAGCAAAATGGCATCTTTCTTTTACCATCATTTGAATCAAAGCACAGGGTTCAATACTGAAGACCAATACAAAAAAAAAATATTTCTGAAGTAATTTTTTCCAGCTTTTACTTTTGATTCTGTTCATAGATGCAACAGATTTTTGGTGTTTATACTCATTCACCCAAGACCAAAACAAATGTTAATTAAGAAAAAACCCCAGAACTCTGTTTATATCAACTTAATCTGCATAAAGCATTAGCTGGCAATACAAGTGCCCCTGTAATTTAAAGGCATCCGTGTCAAACTGTTCATGTATGCTTTGTTTTGGAATGCTGGAATTTACAAACTTATTTAGAGTTTATGTATTCTATTTTCTTTAGCACAGAGATTAGACTATGTACTTGAAATTAAGTTACTGTTTTGAGACCAATTAAAACCATTAGGACATGCAGCTGATGAACATACTGCCATTTTTCCACTTTTCTTTCTTAATGACAATTGACTGTAGCAAATCTGTAAATCTGAAAGGACTTAATTAGCATCCAGGGACAGTTTAGTGGTATTTAATTAACAAAGAGACAATAAATTACTTTAAGGAAACAAAAAAATTCCAAAACACAAAACCCAAAAAAACATAGCTAACCAGCCTCCCATTACATCCTGCTAGGTTTTTTTAATGGGATAGTCTAGTTAAAAGGAATATATTTTGCCATTTAGAATGACCACAGGAAGCAACACTTGTTTTCAGAATAGCAAGAAAAATGTTCTAGAGCCTCATTCCAACTTTTTGCCTGTACAACAGATGGACTACATTTAAAAAAAAAAAGTCTTGAGCACTAAAATAAAGGGAGAAACTAAATCATAGAAGGAAGCAGAATATAGATATTATTTAAAGCAAAAAAAAAAATTCCTTAGATGCAGTATTCAAACAGAGATTCACAGAAAGAGGACTCATTCATTTCTTTACATCCCTGAAAGAACAGACTCATCTACCTACTGTCACAACACCTACTCCATAAAAATACTACCAGGGCAGAAGGCTTTATTATAATATTAAAACTTTTGCCCATTCTGTGTTCATTTTTATTTCTATTACCATATCCCCACTATAAAAGACTGCATCTCTTCTTACTGAGACAAGATAGAATTAACCTTTCTAGTTTACTCATCTGCTTTATCCTATTTGTAGAGTCTGGATTCTTCCTTATTACACTGTATTCAGCCTGATCTTTTCTCTCTTCCAGTGTTACTGATCATATCCCTTCAGAAGCATCTCTGTTTCAGCATGACACAACCTCCATTTTCTCCTGTGCCAAGTTATCCTCCTTTCCTCATTACAGGCTCCTAAATACAAGGCAGGCCACAGCAGCACAGAACAACCTAGTGTACTGAGGTCCGGACTGATATGAGGAGCAATACCTAGACTCCATAGGTTAATCTTCTCCGACTTAGTCATTTCTGTATCATAAAGCTGGGGAGGGTTGGGGGCAGGATCCAGTTGCTACCCATAGTGCATGAAAAACAACTTCATTACATCTTTTCTCAAATTAGTAGCAAGATGTACAGTTATTCCTCCACAGAGAATACCGGGAGAATACCTCAATGAGGGAGATGACCCAATAATGGCTGTTCTTTGTGGTAAACTTTTAGATGTGCAGTTGTTCATTATTGCAAAGCGAGTCTGGGATTCCAAATTTCTCTCTTATTTCAAACTGGGTTCTAAGTGTAGACTAACTTTTTCTGCACCACCTTCATACCACTCAATCTCAAATCAAATTGCATCCAGATGAAATACTGGTAAATTTGATCCAGATCAAATAGACTGGTGGCAGTCTGTTTTGCACATCTCATCACGTGGATGTTGTGAAGGCAGCTACACTAAGGATTGAAAGGCACACAAAAACACTATGGAAGGCTGCATCTACACTTACGTAGAGTGCCCAGTGTAGCACAAGGAAAATGCTCTGCTATCTATTAGAGTCAATTAAGTGGCTTTCCTTTCTACACCCTAGGTTAAAAACTGAATATTTATCTTATGCTATGGCAGGAGATAACCTCTTCTGCAGCTGAAGTAACTACTTTCTTTCCTCTGTCCCTTGCCTCAAAAAACACCAGTTTGCAGTTGAGGTCTAACAAGTTTTAAACTCTACTTCTTTAAGATTGACAGTTTCTCATAGCTAAGAGTTGTTCCCATATGTACTTCAAAGGCAAGCGATGCTGTGGACCGTCACAGCAGTGTGTTCCTGCTTTTGAAGCCTTTGAATTATCCATAGCTGATGCTACTAACAAAGAGAAACTGACAATCTTAAAGTAGAATTTAAATTTATGTATAGCAAAGGCCACAAAAAAGAGAAGATTACCTTTTTAAAACTGATTCTTCTTTCTGTCTCTCCAGAGAGCAACAGATTTCAAGGAAAAAAGATGTTGTAGGTGGGATTACTATTTATCAGGAACAACCAGTATCATAATATGAAGGGTCTAGCCACTCCAGAAAGAAATATTAATTTAAAGTCAATATTTCCTGAAATAATTCTTTATACTTTTTAAATAAACTAAATGCCTGAATCTCCTTATTCATTGTCAAACTCATTTAAAATTTATTTAAAAAGAGCTCATGTTCCTTTTTTTCACTTAAATGTTTACAGTAGTCACAGGTAGATCAAGTAGATCACAACGTACACAAGAAAAACTTCTTTCCCATCTTCATTCCTATTTCTACTTACATCCTGACTTCAAAACATACTTTATGAAAAGCTAACATACCTCTTTCAGAAAACATGGAGCTTAGAGAGCCCATTAAACATAAAATATTTCCTTTCATTTTTTGTTGNTGAAGATATTGAGCAAAGCAGTTTCAAACTGTTAAAATATATGACTTTTCTAACTAAAAGTCCTGTCTTTAAAGATAACCCTGTTTATTGTAAAAATAGTTCCCAAACAATTTAAATCAAAATGAAATATTTCTAATTTATGTAAACGTAAGTCTATAACTCTTTCACTGAACAAATTACTTTTTCAATCATCATTTAATTAAAATTTGAGGGTTTTTTTCAGTTCCTCTCCTATTTCAGAACAATAAATCAAAAAATATCAAAAACCATTAATAATCAGGCTACATATTTCTTGCCTTAAGTCTGTAAAGCTAAACTTTAAATCAGAAGTTTGATTACCTGAGGTTTTTGGTGACATCAGCCAACAAACTTCTAGGGAGACAGCCTCTAAACTTCACTGCCTTCCTTTCTTTTTTAGAGGGCATAAAGCAAAAAATCAGTTATAAATAATTTTATGCACTGCCATCTCTGATTGTTCCCTTCTCACTTTTGATAGCTATACACACATCTTATTTGAACTTAAATAGTTCAAACAGGACAGGTGT
This sequence comes from Stercorarius parasiticus, assembly GCA_013396915.1. Classification (NCBI taxonomy): domain Eukaryota; kingdom Metazoa; phylum Chordata; class Aves; order Charadriiformes; family Stercorariidae; genus Stercorarius; species Stercorarius parasiticus. The sequence goes on along the minus strand of VWZL01000114.1, from coordinate 342,772 downwards.
TCTGTCCTGCTGTAATTGCCGTTTGTCTAGCAGAGTTAGTCTTCACCACGGGTAGCTTCACATGTAACACACATTGTTTCTTGATCTTATTTTTCATTTCAGGTTTTGATAGATAGTAGCATGATATAACAAGGGTATCAACCATCTTCCAGTCCACTGAACCATGAGAAGGGTTTGAGGCTTACAATGCTCTTTTCTTGCCCATGACTGTTCAACCAGCATGGAAGAAGTTAGCAACATTTCCAAGAAGATTAAATATACCTCGTTTGGCTAAGCACCTTCCTTGTATCTTCCATTACAGTCAGATTTTCCTCTTACCAAGGTCTTAGTTCTGACTCACACTAGATAGACCTCAAATCAAACTAAAGTTTTTACAGAATTTTTCAAAGAGGTCACTGTCAAGGCAAAACAGAAGGGCAAAAGAAATTTTAGGGTGAGGTAAGGGAAAGGAAGCGAACTGATATATTTCTGCTGGAAAGTCAGGAGTTCATTTTTAACTCATGCAACTCATCTGCAAAACAGGCCTCCAGACTTCTTTTGGTTTCAATTCCTAGCAGCTAAAACCAGGGCTCCTTCTGCAATTCTTTCTGAAAAAGCAGATACTGAAATTCTAAAGAAATACGGCATCTCTTTTTTAACTTAACTAACACTAGAACTTAGGTCTTCTGTTTCACTGGTCATACTAGTACATCTTTCAAGTTGCCATATTTTTCTTCAAAATTTAAGTTTCAAATAAAATCAAAAGACATAGCTGTTAGCAACTGTTTAGAGACTGCAGAAAACACAGAGTGTGACTGACAGCTGTTAGCTCAAACAAACAGAATTCAGCAACTGAAGCATACTTATGAGCTTAGGCTAATAAACCCACATTATTTTTTATACACTACCTTTCCATAGAAGTTCTTGTAATTTAGTTAAGATTTCTTAAGTTAAGAAATATGAGTAGTGACACCCCTCCTCCCTCTCACATGAACACATCTGCGCATAGTCAATGCTTTAGCCTTACCAGTGCTGTCATCATAAACAACAGTAACTGTTTTCCACTTGAAGAACTGCACAAGGTCAAGGATGGCACGGCTGAGTGAAGAGAAATCTGGATAGAGGCTGACATAGAAGGAGTCCTTGTTGTCTGACACCTGATGTTTCCAGCGGGTCTGGATATGTGGAACACCCAAAGCGTTGCAGATGGATTGCACAGCATTAGCTGAGGAGCTATGGGATGGTCCGAAGATGGCAGCCACCCCAAGGGACAGCTGATCACAGGCTGAATAGGAGACAGAAGTCTGTCAATGATGAGAGGAAAGAAGGCAGTGTGCCAGAAGGTATTGCATAATTCATACTAAACAAAAGGCACCCCATGAAATATAACTTTATTGCTGACAGAGCTCCCTTCCTGTGTAACACTTTCACTTACACAGATTTCAACTTCAGAATACATTTCTAAGCTTTCACTATGAGCTGATGAATAGCAACCCTTAACATTGAAATAGTGCTCAGCCACATTTAATAAACACTTCTATGTCAGTGGAAGTCACAAAGGCCAGCAATTGTGTATCTTTTAAAAAGCACTGACAAGAGAAGAGATTTATGCTCAGCTGCATCTTACATTTGGAAAAGGGCCATATGGGACAGTATTCTAACCTACACTGTTTAAGCGTTAACTTCTTCCTCAATCAATCAACACTATTTCTACTGAAATTCTAATTACTCAGAAATTGTGTGGGTTAAGTGGATTCCAGTTAAGTATCAGCCAAATGATAGATTTCATGAAAAGTAGGCATGTTGACTAGCAAAATGTAAAGGTCACCATTTTCCCTAAAAGAAAATTCAATTGATATCCGCTAATGAAATAAATTCAGTCTCCTTTCATAAACACAGGAAATACTCAGTTTTGCTACACCTGTATTAGTAGATGAAACTGACCCTGAGAGTCAGTGATGCAGTACTGCTGCATTTAAGCGGCTTAGCTCTCCTCTTTCCAATATAGGGTAGCCCTACCTATACTGTGCATGTGTAGTCTCTGGTCTGTATTATCTCGCACAGTACGTTCCAGTATTATCTTGTAGAATATTAGTTGGGACATGCCAAAAAAGAAGACAGGAAAACTGGTCAGTAATGCAATCCAGTGTTTCAGCCCATGCCCTGCTCCTGTTTAGATCACTACCAGAGGCATAACCTTTATGAGTATGCAGTTCTGAAAAATGACAGATTTTGTCTTCTAAGAAAATATCCTGTTTGGTAGAGAGAAGTAATAAAAAGTATCTCCCTAATCCAATATAGATACGAGTATTTGTATGAGGTTTGATTAATTAATATTTTTACTCCACCATCAATGTTCCTGACAGCTGAGGAAACAAGCAGTAGAAACACATCTTGCTGTGTTACTTTTCTCAGCAAGTCAAAATTAATTGTTTTATTATGCACATTCTTTTCAAAATGATGAAAATATTGTTAAGTCTTTCAAGTGCATTCCAGAAACTCTGCTGGCACACCTTTTTATTACTGCAGAGCACTGGTGTTTTAAATGAACTTCTCGTATACACACAGGATCTCCATTGCATTTCTAAGCACCAGATCAGGGCCTAAATGACTAGCTTGCTAAAAAAACATTTATGCTAATATTGCCCTTCCTAAGAGTAATCAACAAGCTTTATGCAAATGTCAGTAAATGGGATCACTAACAACAGCAATAGCTACCAGATGGCTTTTGAATGGGCTTTTTTTTTTCCTGTTTCTGAGATTTGAATAATGCAATGCTTTCACACGTGATTTAATACGGCACTGGCTCTATCATACGCATACCAATTTTTCTAGTGCATTCGGGGATATTTTGTTTGCATTTACGTTATTTTTCACTGAAACAGTATCTTGGAAATATCATCTTGCCTTCAGGTTGCTCTTTCATATAGTACCTTTAAAGATCCGTTAATATTTCATCTATATTCGACTTCAAAAGTATATTTTACTAAGAGGTCTAAACAGGCTATTTGTGATGCAGAGCCTGGCTGTTCACTAATGGACATAATCATGAACCACAAAAATGAGTCAAATGCTTAAGCCTCATTGTTAAAACTCTGCTTTGGAGCCATCATAATAAAATGAACCATTTTATGTTAACCTTTAGCCTTTGATTCTGAACTAAAGCACCTGTCAGCACAAATGTAGTTGGCTGTATTGTGAATTGATAAAGCAAAATGCTATTAGCATTGGAAGATTACACAGATTTTGATACAGCCTGACCAGTTACAAATAGATTTGCATTCTCATCCAAGATGCAAGTGGGAACAATGAATATATACAATCTATTCAATATATCCAATCAATGGCACATTGCCATTCTAACTTCATCTATTATAGTCTATCAAGAATTAGCAACACAATATTCAGGCTTGTATTTTCTCCTGTAAGTACATAATGAACTTGTTGGGGCTTGTACTTTCTAGGGTATGGCAATGATGCAGTACAACTTGCATCTATTGTCATAGACTTTAATGTAAAGCAATCTGAAAACTTCCATTTTTGTGAGAATCAAAGAATTGAAAATTTAGGAAAAGTGTTCAAAATTATTTTTAACTTTTAATTTTTCTTTAAACAGATCATTTATAGTTAGGAGAAAACTGCCAAACTCAGGCCTAGACATCCACCTGATAGCAATATTCTTACGCAAACTTAATATTTAGGCTTACTTTTATGCCTCATTGACATAAGATGCACAAAACAACAACTACTTGTTCCCCTTTGAAGCCCACACCTGATTAACTATATGAGATATTCATATGCTAAAGGTATTTGTGGAAATGTACTTAAAGTGATAGAATGCTTAAAATTTAATTGCAGCAAGTTCACTAGAATTTGTGGGCACTTGCCATTTTCCAGGAGAAAGTCTGGAGATACTGTTTTCTCACTCCAAAGGACATGGTCTCGAAAACAACATAGGCACAAAGCTCAGAAAAGTTTATTTCAGATTTTAAATATTCAAATAAATAGCTTTTAGACATGGGCAGTGGGAGCAAAGTGACAATGTAATTTTCAAGCTGTTACCATTACAGCCTTCAAGGGGTGGTTGTTAAAGCAGTTCTTTGATGTCAGCCACAACCTTGTACATTGCATACAGCTTTATTGAACAGACACTTTTTTGGGTTGGTAAACCAAGTAAGTCTTTGTTTCTCATAACAAAAAAATAAATATGCAAAAGGTTACCTTTTTTGGATGCTTCAAAACTATCATAGAGATTTATCTTTTGGGTGTCATATGTTAACGTGGTGTTTGGCAGAAGAGTTCTATTTCTGTTGATTGTGTTCACAGCAAATCTGAAGGCTAATTCTTCTGCTCCCATTGGACCAGATTCTACACACTCAAAAATGCCTCCTGGTAGAAGAAAGAAAAAAACCAAACCACAAGTAAGCCAAAAAGACATATAAGAATATCTTTAATCATCATTTTGGGAAAAGATTCATCAGCCTGAAATTTTTAACTTAATGAACCTGGTACAGCGCAAGTCATGAAATTGTCTCATGATTTTGGTGAGGCTGAGGCCAAACAATAAATAACCCAGCAGCAAATCAAACTTACCTTAAAGAAAAATTGTTTGGTTTTTTCCATACAATATTCATTTTACTATTGTGAATAAAAAGAGTGTGGAAATATAAACTAACCAGTCTATTTAGAAGCAAAATAGGAGAGGGATAAAGAATATGTAATTATCATTTTACATAGTTAAACTTGAAATGATTACATTTACCTATACAGATCAGCCACCACATATGTGTGGCTAGGTGGGGATTTCTGGATTCTTATTTTCTACTCTTCTAGACTTATAGTACAGCTTTAATGAACTGGAAAGTTCACTGAAAGCACAACACACAAAGGAGCATGGAACTGGGATGCCCCAAACTTCCTCCAGAAATGAGGATGTATAGATATTTTAGCATGACTGTGTGCCTGAACTGATAAATATGTTGAGCAAAGGGCTCAAATTTTGCACTGAGCAGCATGTATGTGCTAACCTCATCCTCAGGAAATACAGCAATCTAAGCCACTACAGCCTGCATAAGCTCTATCATGCAATGAAAACATCCCCACACAAAGTGTACTGCCAGAGTAGGACATGCCTCAAACGACAGGCAATTTCTAGAGGGCTTCTAAGCAGGCCTTAGTCTTAAATGAAGCAAGTAAGTTTGTGAAACTGTGCTGTGCTTCAGCTCTTCTTTTCTCATAATGAGATATCCTTGCCTATAAGAATGTAAATTTATACATACATTGAAGTAACATCATTCTTGGGTCTGGAAAGGCCAAGGATACAGTGGCAATAAAAGTAATTTGAAGTTATGTCCCTACTACGGTGACATGGAACGCCTCAGAAAAACAATCAGCATCCCTATGGTCTCTCCAGTCCTCATGGTAACAGCATATGTCTATACTAATGGACATCCAATGGCCATCATCTGAGGATCAGTAATTACAAGCCAGGCATTGTATCTGTGCAAGAAATGTTTTTCATTCACTTTCTTCTAGCTTGTGCTTATTCATTTCCAAATTAGTGTTGCTACCTGGCTTAGTATTGTCTAAAAAAAAAAAAAAATCATTCAACACTCCACTTTTTTCTCAGCAAGAAGGTCTAAGAATCTGTACAGGAACCAAGTCAGACTGAACTTCACAAACTACAGTTTGTAAACAGTCTTGTTGAACAGCCAAGTAGATGAACCATTTCTAAAATAAAAAGAAGGTGTATTTAGTTCTCAACTCTTTCCCTGTCTGAAACTTAAATATGAAGCAGCTTTTCAGTTTTGCAAACCTCCTCCCTCTTCCAACCTGTTTCTTACTACAGGATGGAGGTATTCACTTTTTTCCTGCAGATGACTCTTTTAAATTGCTGGTGAGAGTCCTAGGGGCAGATACTCAAATAATATTAATTTAAAAGCACAAGCACTAACCGCTAAGATGAGATGCAACTAATAATTATTTAAACATCAGTCATTTAAAACTGATAATGAGGCAGACACTTAAGAAAAATGTAGATACCTAGGGAAATGATCTAAACTCATTGAGCACAGAATGTGTCTATAATCAGTAACCAATATTAACAATACTTCAAAAGCTAAAGCAAAAGGAAGTTGGACAACAATCAGGTAAATATAGGCTTAGCACACTTTAAAACTAAAAAAAAATGACCATGTTAATTTGGTCAATAATGCAATATTAACATGAAAGGCAACCTACTGCGTTTGAAATTAATGAAGTGCTCTGTTCAGGAAAACAGTCTGATAGACAAGATTTTGTGCTGCTTGAGATGTACAGCATCCAAACTTTATAAATCAAACAGTGACATATAGGAGGATCCTATTTTGATTTGGGGAAAAATATTAAAAAATTGCTGCAGAAAGCTAAACATTGGTGAATAAATGATAAGTATAGATACTAAGAGACAAGAAAAATAAAAAGACATTTCCATGAGCATTATGAAAATTAAGATAGACTTTATAGGCTTTCCTGAGGCATCTGGAAAGCAGTTGTTCAAATGTATTTGGATAAACAAGTATCACACAAACAGTTGTTAAAAAAACAGATTATATCCTGAGTTACCATGGATTCATAAAGAGAAATAAGCATTACAATATCTCTGTCTTCTCCCTGAAATTTTTACATTAGAAGATTTCTTCTTTAACTTCAATGTGTCAATACAATCTTCCTTTTTTATTCTTGCATTTTTCATTCTGCTCATTTCTAAATTATTGAGCTGGTGAATTCCTTGTCAAAGTTTCGGCCACTACTCTAAACATAAGGTAAATAAAAATGGATTTTGACCTCTCATATCTGGGTAATTCCTAATGGTACTGACAGTCCATCACATAGGAAGACAATTTTACGAAGACAACAAAAAGTCTCCTTTGAGTGGCAACGACATGTGATTTCCGACATGCACCATTCAGTGGCTTCTTCCCTCACTCACACATTCTCTATCCCTGTGATAAATATACATGCTACAAAGCTGGCAGCATATGGTTTGTCTGCCTCAGGGTAAATTTCCATTCGTAAGGAAAACAGAGGTAGAATATCCTGTTTCTGTTGTCCTATGATTAGGATATAGATCATATATTTGCAGTTTCCTAGCAGTTTTCTAACCTGTAGGATGTCAAACCTCCACTAGGCTCCTTTCATTTCACTTTTATGCTACTTTTGTATCTGTCTGCTTAAGCAGCAGGGGAGGAACATCCCATAATTAAATATTATGAATTCTGGCAGGTGTAGGTTCATCTTAACTTTCACACTAAGAGGAGACTCAAATCAACAGGTTCTCAAAGTGCACCATGTCCTAATATTATGCAAAAAGGGCTGAAAATGCCAGGCTCCTCTGTAGTGAATAACAGCTCCTAGATTTGGCCAACCTAATACTGCACACAGGGCACCACCATTTTTTAATCGATCTTCTAAGCAGTTTAAATTGAACTCACACAGGAGCTTAGGCAGACACGTCTGCATTCTAAATATCAGAATATAGTCACAAAACAGCTCCGTATTCTCCAGACGAGAGCCCTTTTAAGCACGCATGGAAGTCTATTCTTCAGATGTTTGCAGGGTGCTCAGTAAAGGCACATAAATGAGTTCAGACATTGACAGGAATGGGAAGTTTTAAAGGGTGTTTTCTGCACTGCTGCATAAGATAACAAGTAGAAACTTACTTGGTAACCTTAAACTGCCTTGACCTTACCATTATGTTCCTATATTTGTTAATGAATATGCAAATAATAGCAAAAAAAAATTACTTTGAGTATTTTTAAAGAAAATGTTGCGTAAATCCACTGGCTTAATACTGGGGGAAAAGCTACAAATTATACTGCATTTTTTATAAAATGGGTAAGGAAATGAATAGAAAGGATTGGCTCTCCATTTCAGGTATATTCAATTATAAAGTTATACTGTTTTCCAGAAGCTGTTATAGCATACTGAGTCATGTTGTTCCCTCCCAAGCAGGCTGTTATTTACTGCTGTTGTACCTTGTATTCAGGATAGCCTTATTAATAATCAAATTGACGAATGCACTGCGTGCCCTCAGATAAGCAGACAGAAGAGTCATAAATCTTGCCATTGATATGTGGACAAGCAGCCAAGCCAATGCCTATCTCTGTCTAACAGCTTGAAAAATGCAGATGTTGGGGTTTGCCTTATTTTTAACACAGCTTATAGACCTGTATTAGGCAGAAACACCAGTTGTCAATAAGCAACCAGCAGCACATCCTAGAGGAAATGGTTGAATTTTCACTGGTACCTCAAAACAGAGACAGCAAATTTAAAAGGAGTAGTAAAATGCGTATTTAATGCTTAGCTTACTTTAATGGTCTCATATATGACTTCATTTACAATGTTAATGATATGGCAGTTCTTCTCTATCCTATAACAATAACACTAGGGAATATAGCATCATGTAGCTACAGCTCAGCCTGTAGGTCATGAAGTTTTATTGACTGTGTATAGTAGGTGACTGCTGTATAGCTGAACACTTCAAGTTTTTACTGTCATGATAACCACTTAGCAAAAGCTTACTAGATTTTAGTAGTGATCAACACATGAAGAATCACAGTGATAAGGAATGTTTAAGGCCGGTCCAATCTAGATATGCAAGAGCAATTGTAAAACAATCTTTAAATACTTCTGCAGTGATACCCAGGATAATTCAGATCTCCTATTAATCTTGATATAGTGGAACTGCTTTTACTGAACCTGAAATCCACTAAGGTTGTCACGATTGAAAAAACATTTATATAACCAAGTTTTTTTTACCATAACCAATAGGGAAAATCATCGGTGTAATACTGATGCAGTAACGGTTTCTTCCAAAACAGAAACCAATGGAAAAAAAGGATAGTCATATTTTATCAAAATAGATGATATGCAGTGCCTAAAATAGCATGAGTAACATAGATGTTCTTATTATTTTCCAAGGAAAAATAAAATCTGAAATAGTTTTTAAAACAATTATACATGCCCAAAAATTTTTTTTCTGAAATTGATCAAGTGAAAAAGTCTTCATTTTCCACCAAGAAAAAGTTGAAGAAGAATTACCATTTTAGTTCACCAGCCATCTTGGGTTTCTCCAGTTTTCAAATCACTTTCTCAAGCACAAAATACAGAAGAAGCCATCTTTTTACACATCTTGGCAAAAATTGTCAAAACCAATTGGTCCTGCTTTTAACTACCTAATTTCACAAGTAATAGGATAACCATTTGAATTACTCAACTTTCCATTTCTATTCCACAGAATGGTCATAGGTATTTTGCTCCCCATAAACATTCCTCTTTGGGAATCACTATCATGTGTTTTTGCATTATCCTCTCCATGTTATATCTGATAAAAGCCAGCAGAAAATACAAAATTGCTTAACTACACAAAATCACTAGATGAATACAAATGCCAGAACAAGTCATTTGTAATTCTCTCCTTTTACATATGGAGAACTTCTGAAACAGATGCATGCCACAAAAGCCTGAGCTACCGTTACCTACTTGAAATATCCCACATTCAAGCAAGCTTCAAAAGTGTCTGAGTAGAACTACAAACAAGGAAAACAGCAGACCCAGGTGATGCTAACTCAAAGAACTTCTCCTTTGTTCCTAGTACAGTCCCAAGCTTGTTTCAGTAGAAATGAATCCTATTTAAATTACAGTAGCTACAGGATATTTTACAATCTGTGCCCTCTGAAAAATTAAACCTTTAAATATATAACAGAAGGCCACATTACCTCAGATCACAATCTGACAAATCAGTTGAAATGAAGCTTACAGACTACTTTAAATTACTGAATCAGAAATACTTTTTTTCCAATATAATTGCAAGTATATCAACCATATACACAGAATTAAAACTTCTATGGTTCATCAGGAATTTACCAGACTAATTTTCAAATGTGAGATCAGGAGAGACAAATTTAAATACAAACTCATTCTAATATACCACTATAATATATGCTTATATCTGCTGTGTTCCAATTTTGAAATTGGCCATTTGTTAATCAGAGCCAACGAATACGTAAGGTGTAGAGGGATAAAAAGGCAAAAGCATATTATTGAGAATTCAATGGATGCTAGTATACTGTCAACATTTCCAGAGATGGAAGTGATGGATTTTTGGAAGCATGAAGGGCCTACAGTTCTCCAAATACAAGCATAGCTAGAAGGCAGTGAATATGCTCATCCAAAAAACCCAGTATGACTGACATGGCGTGGATGATACTGGGAGAAGGAGGCATGGTAGGTGCTGTGCTGCAGTGACTGATCAGGGCTGATGGCTGAAGGCATTTTAGTCCTAAACAAGCATGCTATGGGCTATATACTGATAATCATGTTCAGATCCTGTTATGGATTGGAAAGCTACAGAGATGGTTCAAAGACCTCCATAAAGGTTGCCAGCTTAGATGTGTACTTCCTATAAATAAAGAACAAAATTACATCGTAGCCACTTATTTCTGTCTGGAACAGGATTTAAGAAAATGAATCACTTTCATGCACAACATTAAAAGGAAATGAAAAAATTTCTTCTTTACAACTTTGTCCATAAAACAATTCAGTTTAATTTTTATATCGATTTACAATAAAGCAGTGTGAACCTGGATGATACCATGTTTTTATTATTCCTTTTCAAGGTTATATTGAAAGCTTTCTGAATCTCACAACAGGAAGAAGTTTAATAAAAAGATCACTTGACATAGAAAACTCTGCTTATTTGACTTTGAAGTCCTTTTTATGTGCATAAGCCACTGTGGGAAAAGACAGTACACTTTAGCAGTGTCCTTTATCCATACTGAGTGTACGTATGGTTTGGAGGAGGGAAGCAGGACCTGGAATTTCTGGGGTTTATTTTCATTACCACCAATTTTCTGTGTGACCTGGGACAAGAAGCTTTTCTGAAAAACAAATATCTCATTCCAAAACAGATGTAACAGACACTTCAACATTGCAATACAGGCACAATTACTGGAAAATCAGTAACGTGCTTTGAAATGTGACATGATTTCTGTTTAAGATACCTGTGGAATCACTGTAAGAACGCATAATCACAGAATCCTGCAAATCTTGCACTGTAAAATGCATAGAAATACTACCTTCAGCATCTAGGTTATCTTTTGATGCATATTTTAGTACAGTTGCAACTGTACTACAGTTGTGGCAACTTTAAGACATGTTTCTCCTAAAAGGATTTGAATTATTTACAGAGTTAAGACAAATAAAGCTATATATTTTCTGATTGTACAATACATAAGGGGTTAAATATACAGTCAATGTTAGGTTTACCCTGTTAATTTCATGTTAAATTATCTATCAAAAAAAGGTTGGCTTATTTTGTTTTTCTTAAATGTGAGGAAATAATAAGGGATAATATGATGAAATAATAAGTGTAGATCTCATTTGAACAAAAGTTTATCTTATAAAACTGGTGAAAAAGATTTTTAAAGGTGAGTACATACAAATTATAAGTATCTTTAAAATTGTATTTAAATATAAATTTAATGCATTCTAACATTGTCTTTAAGTCAGATGTGACAAATGCCACATGTCAGAATCTTACCTTTCATAAGCACAGCTCCAATTATGCTTTGAAAAGTCATAAATAAAATGCTACTGAAAAAATCTTACTAGACTGGAATGTGCAGAATATTTATAAAACACTGCTTTTGATAGCATCTCTCTCTATGAATATTACTTCTTTCAGTCAGAATATCAACGGAGCATGACTAAAGATGACAGGCAAAATAAGAACACCTAAACACACTCATCTGCAGTGTTAGAATGTACTACCTGTAAGATTTCTTCCCACTTTAAGGATACACATTAGCTTTCTCTGACATTGCTAAGCAATTTATTGCAGAATAAATGTGATAATTTCAATGCAATTATCACAGTCACGTAATATTTAGTCTCTCATGACTAGCGGTAACAAAAGGAAACAAAACACTAAATGAAATGTGACTACAAAAACGGCCTCAGGAGATTTTGCCAAAATGTGCTTTTCATTACTTTGGCTAACAAAACGTTTTAAACTGTCTTAAAACAACACACCTTTGTTTCCTTTTTTCTAAAGAGTTAGCCAACACTCAGATAAAAAGCTTTTCAGTCTCCATGAAGAAAATATTTTTTTTTCCAAAATTTCTTTAAAGAAGATAATATGCAAACTTAAATGCTTAGGTTTTACAGAAATACTTTCATAAGGACTAATGCAGAACTCTGGGTAGTTACCATATTCAAACTTTCTTGCTTGTAGGTTTGAAGATATGCAAATCATAGACCATTTGATTTTATTCCAGAAAAAGTCATAAAATATATTAGAACGCTGATAAAAATGGTTCCCTAACCTCCTTATACAGACCGTATGTAGATGTTAACTATATTGCATTAGGCCAGGATATTTTCTTTCCATCATACTGACTGCTATTCATCCATCTTCTCAAGCATTGGCTTGTGTCTGGAACAACATTTGAGAAGCCAAACTGTACATAGACAACAAAGGAAATTTTATCCAGGTCTTCACTTGCTTTTAAAATAAAATATAAATGACTCACTCATGAGAAATAAGCAGACATCAAAAAAGTAAATGTATCTATTGTGAACTTAACTCCTACAATATTGTGCTAATTAGTACCTATATGTCCACATGCAAAAGCTGGAGCAAAAGAGCAAAAGGAGATTTTTACTTTTTTTTTTTAATAGGCTAAACAAGAGTCAAAAAAGAATGTAAGACTCAGATTTTATCATTATAATTTTTCAAGCAGGCCTTAGAAGAGACACACACTTAATTTCTCCAAAGAAATTCACAGAGCCTGTGGTTCAGCAGTTACTAGGAGTCACTTGGCAATTCCATGCAAAGCTGCAAAATATCTCAGGAGCTGTAGGCACGTAAATAAATACTGCAATGTAAGAAGCTCATGCTAGCATCCCCCAACACGTAACAATGAAATAGAAAAGTGCCTAAACTTCACTGAAGTCGGAAGGCTCTTAATTGGTGGAAGCTGAAAGCAGAGCTTACGTGGAAAGACACCTTCAATGAAATACACTGCTTGCAATTATACGGTTATTAAAATTTTTCAAACAAACAACATGATAAAGCACTTGCCTTTAAAGCAGGAAACACATTCCATTACATACTGAACTCTAAACCCATGTCTTTCACTGTTTAAACATTGCCCTAACCAGCAGACAATATAATCACGTATATCATAATACTCAACTTTGAAGACAGGCTACCATATAGACAGGAATTTTCAGTCTGCAAGCTCCAGAAAACAAGAGCAAGCCTGAAGTTATCATATACCTCTATATATCTCTGCTAGGTATGAAACAGGAGCCAGGCCATGATTTCTGGATCATTTGTTTTTGCTCAATGAATTTCCTGTAGAAAATGCTTAAACAGAACAGAAAGTCAAGGTCAGGACTCAGGTTTTCTTCCCGAGTACTCTACAGTCCCAGCCCGTAGCTTCCAACTTGCTATCTTATTTATTGCTACACCTCCTTCCACAATACTAGCACATCTTACTGGATGGTGTTATATGGTCAGGTCACCTTCTGCTCGCTCTTGCTGGTCACGTAATTCCTAACACATCTTCAGCATCAAATATCAGCATGTGCTAACCAACAGTACCTTCAGAGTCAACTCCCTGTTATCCAGATAATTTAAAAGCCACAAAGCAAGCACTGCATGATCTAGCAAGTGAGAATTACATAATATGCATTATAATTTAAAAAAAAAACAAACAAAAACAAAACAAAAAAACCCAACAAAACCAGATCCTCACACTTAAGGCCTATATAAGTCCTCAAAATAAATAAATTTCCTCTTTCCAAAAATATCAAGAAAGAAAAACATTATTAAAATTACTGACAAACCTTAAAATTGCAACACATGTTACAGAATCGTAGAATGGTTAGAGTTGGAAGGGACCTTAAAGGTCATCTAATTCTAACCCTCCTGCCATTGCCAAAAAAGGTCAATAAATGTTTATTTGCAATTGGAAGAAGCACAAAGATTAAAACTTGGATCCTTCAAATGGATATACAAAAAATGCCTGACCCCTGATGAATGCCATGACTTCTGTTAAAATAAGTGAAATTTGGGCATCTGGATCCCTGTGTCTTTCCAGAAGTAAAATGTATAAGTGATTATCACCAGCTTCAGGGTAATTTTTTTATTCTTAATATTTAAGTTTCCAGGAGTTCGTAGGCATTTAAGTGATTTAAGTTCAAAAACTGCATTTTCGTATTTTTCTTCCGTTTCCTCAAGATTTTCAGACAGAATCCTTCAGTAACCTGAAACAATTCTTGCAAAGTGTATTACCTAATTTAAGAGAGGGAAAAAGAAAAAAAAAGACATACCTAGGGGCTTAATATACATATACACACATACATCACAGAAAAGATGCAGAGTATTAAATATCGTTCTATGGATGGTATGAGCTGTATGTACTTTTCAATATCCACAGAATAATCCCTCTCATAAATGGAATTATTTTTGTAATAGTTCTTAATAGCCATTCTCTGGGATAATGAAATAATGTTTAGAATTCTAATGTGGAGAAAGGTGTTACAACTGCTTATTTAAAGGACCCATATTGCTATTAATTAGTGAAATACTTTTTCTTTCCACAGACATTTCAGACAAAAAGTAGAATTGTTGTATTGTTGCTGCGTATAGGCAAAGTAACCTCTGAAGAATCAATAAAAATTTGTATCTTAATGGAAAAAAAAAGTAGAACTCTACAAGTGATCCTCCATGATCCCTGAATAAGCAAAGTGGTAAATCCATTGTTTAGCAAGGACTAGAAGCAGTGTGGCTTTGTTTTCTAAGGACTGTTTACATGAGACATGATATAAAGGTTTCTTGTCCTGCATGCAGCACTTTCTCGGTAATTTTTATATTTCAGGAAAATATTTTCAAATTTTAGTTTGCTACATCATGCTTTACATTCATAATCACGCATTACTGCTCCCTAACACTGCCACTTTATAGTGCATTAACTGGAACGGTTTGTTTCCGTTTCATCCTTAAAGCTATTAAAAGGTAGATTTTTCTTTAATACTGCTTGGAGCATTTAATCGTTTTTTCAAAGTGTTTCCTGACTGTATTACGATTAAACAGTTTGAAATCACTGCTATAGAAATACTATGAAATAGAAGGAAAGGTAAAATAGTCATAAAATAATTAAAAAACAAACTTAAAAATCAGACTGATGGAAAAGTTTTAAATGGGACAAACACTTTTTGCTTTTACATTTAATGATGTTCAACTTCAGTACTCAAATGTTCAGTTTCCAAAAGTGTTTGGAGAGTTGCTTAGAAATTAAGGCTTTATCTTTTCATCTTAGTAACAATCTTACCAAAATCATTTTTGCCAAAAGTATTGCTAACCCTTGTTAAAATATGGTATGTGATGTTATGGGATTATGGTTTAAATACTTCGAAGCAATTCTAAGACTAAGGTAGGTTACTGAATATTATTTGGAAAAATCTTCACTATTCCTGTCCCTAATGTACCAGCTGCTTGGATTGCATGGAAGTGGTATTTCTATACTCTCTCAATGATTCCTTTTTTCAGTCTTCAGCCATGGGAGAAAAAAAAAAGTGATATATGTGAGTACTGAAACAAGCAAATAGCATGAGCAAAAGATAATAAAAATTCCAAGTAGCAAGAAAGATAGATTATAGTGATATTGTCAAATGTTAATGTGGATAAAAGAGGAAGTTAAACAAAACTGAAAAAGCTTCTTATCTTCAAAAGCAGAGATATTACATGCCTCTGCTGCTAAACTGCGCAAATTTATTTTTAAAGTTTTAAAAATTTATTGGTTCGGATTCCTTGAGCTCACCTATTTCATAAGTTACACCAATAGTGAAACTAAATTTTGTAATGTGAGATAAATTATGCATTTGTGAGATGTGAGATAAAGTATGACTTACACAAACACGACATTAGCAGAAGGAAGTATGATATTTCGCTCCAAAGAAATGAATGAAGTGTACTATATCAACTCCATAAATAACAAGAAATATAATTATATCATTTACAGCTTCTTGAAAGCTTTTGCATGGTATTTCTTGTCTAAATATTACACAAAAGATGCATAAATTTTGCCAAAGATTCATATTTCTAAAGTCAATTAATATGATAAATATCAATAAAAAGCTTGTTAATGCATATGAAAGTTAAGTAGTTCAGAAACTGATAATTTATGTCAGATTCATGTGGAGAACCGATTCTAGTGGGATATTGAAGTAAATAAGGAAAAATGTTTAATGAGGCACAAGAGGGTCTGTTTCAGTATGGCAGATACCAGAGATACTGATTCACTTCTCCAGTGATAAACCAGCACTGTTTAATTCACAGCCTGAAGAAATATTAATGGAGGGGCTGGGGGAAAGTGGCATACAGAAGCAGAAGGTAAAACCATTTGATCTGAAGCACAGATATTGAATACTTTTCACTCCTCTCCATTTGCAGTACATTTGACTGTCGTTTGTTTTTCTTAATAATTACCCAATTATCTGTTCCATATTTATATTCTTAATGACTGAAATATGATCTACATGTGCAAGTGCTACTTCCACAGTATATTCTTTCACTCTGTTTCCACCTATATCCCAGAATTCAGCACTAGTATCCAGAGTTTGGGTTTAGGTTGATCATCAATTATATGCAGATATTTTGTTTTATCAAGAGTCTAAATGCTAAGAAGTTATTAGCATTAAGACTGTAATTATGCTCTAAAAAGTTGTTCACTAATTTGATAATTAAGTTTTAATTACTGAATTAGAAGCCTCTTGGGAAAAATCGAAAAGTCATTTTGGCAGGAAAGCAGGAGTTACACATCCTACCTTATCTGAACCATATCGATGGATTAAATATTAGCCTTTATCTTATATAAAGGATCTCTCTCTCTTCATTCTCTCTTCTGTATATTTTTCTAGTACATGGCCAAAGCCTTCCAGACAGATACATCTTTAACCGGAATACTGTCTTATCTAGTATTAACTAAGTATAAGCTTTACTTTGTTATTTACAAGGATATGCTTTAAAAAAAAAAACAAACAACTCTAAAATGCTTTAAAAAACAACTCTAAAATGCTTTAAACTACTTTGTCCACAGTGCAGATTCACATTTGTAACAGAAGTCTGCACAGTAAAAATACTCCATGTTTTTCTTCTAATTTACATTGTGAAACAAGAAACTATTTTTCCATCAAGTATGATCAGTTTCTCTCCATGATAAGGTTGGTTTTTTTGAACACCTCCACAGAGGAGACAATTTTTTTCTGAAAGAAAGAGATGTTCCATGAATTATAGGTATCATATAAAATGTTTTCTCAAGGCATCTATATCTTACAACTGGATTTGTTGGTGTCTAACAAGAACAGTATCTTCACTGAAGGCCACTCTGCTTTAGGCATATGAACAGGCTATCTAGCCACCTTTTTCATAAAGCTTACCTCTGCAACCTCTGTTTTCATGTATTCAAAGAAGGATGCATACTTAGCAAGGAGGTTAGATATCGACAGAATCATTCCAACTAATTCCATTAGGAAGACAAGCTAAATATCAGCAACAAAACAGGGGAAAAACAATTTAAAACAGCAATCTGGAAGACAGTAGCATATAATGTGGAAGCTCTACTTTCATGCTGATATCTTACACACTGCACGTAGTTTTAATCCACCTGGGGAAGGAGGGGGGAGGGTAGTAAGTGAATGACTGAAGTTGAAGAATGACACCTTTATTTAAAAACCTACAAGTGTTCCAGGAGTCTAAGTTCCCATTGTATTCAATGGATCTTGGAGAACAGTTCAGTTCACTGCACAGTCATTTAGGACTCAATGTGTGTGTCCACATATGGGCTATCTGACGAGGCTTAAGCTACCCCTCCTGGTCTCTGGTACAGAAAAGGAACTTGTCTTTCCCAGGTCTCGTGTCTTATCTGCACAGGCAGCTCTGAAACACAAATAGGTCTCAAATGTAATTAGTCCTTTTGCAGCTGGTCAGTACAGCTCACCCATTTCCACTGCTAACTTCCATTGACTCAAGGGCGATTTGAGGTACTTGGCACGCACATGTATCTGAACCCTGAACCAAATCCTGCTCATTTCAAAAATGATATAGTAGATCTGGAAGAGGTAAAGAGAAAGGCAAAAAAATGAATGAATTTCCCATGAGGAGTAAATGAGAAAGGATAATTCAGCCTGGAAAAGAGACTGCTTGCAGTAAGATAAAATTCTACAAAAACATACATGTCCTGCAAATTGTGGGTACGGTTTTCTTGTTCACTATTTTTTCTCATACAAGAACTTGAGGGCCTTACGTGGTGCCAGTTATAAAGTATTCAGTGCTGATTTTCTCTTTTTGCAGAGGTATGATTTAGGGAAACCAAACAAGAGACATTTCAATGTAGCAGACAGTGGATATAGTTACCGTCCCCTCAGGTGGCTTGAAATCCAGTAACATTACAAGACAAAATAGATCAAAGAAACATAACCCCTATGCATAGGGGTTGTAATTTAGACTGATCTTGCAACATGAAGAGTTATAGCTTTACCTTCTGGACCTGGTGAATTTTGCTTCTTCCCAATGATGTGAAGTTGTGATATTTGCAGTAGCCAACTTTATGTAATACCAGTTTATCTAATAGGTGGGTCTTATGCTGAGAGAGAACATCTTTGAAACTTATCTTAATTGTCTCCATTTCATGTTTGTGGTAGAGAGATGTATTTGTTCTACAGAAGTAGTAGTTCATCTAAAAAATTTAATATTTCTTAAGCATAGCTGTCAGATAGAATTCCTAATATATTTGCCTTTAGACACACACAATAGAATTTAAATATGTTATTAAAATTTATCAAAGGTCAGAGACAATTATTTTTCATATTTTGGTCTTGTCAAAATACAGTTATTCTTTTACTGCCTTCTAGACCCTGAAGACATTTCTTCTATATGAAAGAGTAACGTGATTGATTTCATTTTTTCCATTTAGGCCTTTATATTAGTATGAGTTTGCTGTGCTGAAGCATTAGCTACCTTTTTAAAATATGGAAAAACTTGAACTCATTTTTATATTTGAACAAAGCAAGAGGTTATTTGAGGTTACACTATTAGATTTCAGTTTAGGAACAGAAGTGATCAAAGCCTCATTATTAAACCAATTTTACAGAGTAAGTTTTGGGTAGTATTTAAGACAAAAACACACCAGCTTTTTTAGTAAAGCTTTGTGCAACAGTTGGTCATCTGACTGTCATCATTCAGAGATTACACTGACCTCAGAGAATAAGACTTCGTTACTGCCACACTTCATGTGGCAAGGAGTAGCTTAAATTTAATGCAGATACTGAATATGAACACTTTTTTCTTTAAAAATGTACATTTAGCTTTATCTAGTCTTCAAAGATTCATATCTGCCACTAGTAAAGCCTCAGTGACAATTCTGAGCCAGGGGGTTAGCTGTGTTTCTCTGGTTTCAATGATTTTTTTAATTGCTGTTTGGTTTGGGTTTAATTATCCTGGGCTCACCAGCTCAGCAATTTAAGGTTATTTGCAGTCACAGTTAATATTTTAACGTTGAGTTGTAAAGAGGAATTTCAGTGAGACACAAAGCAAGATGCAGTTACCTGAAAACAGGCATCTACTGTTCTTTCAGACTGCCCAAGACTCGCTTAGGGTGTAACCTGTAGAGGTTAGCGCAGATATGGCAAAGGACTCCTTGGAGCTGCAAGCACTTTTGTAACTGTGGCTGGAGGCAATGTGTCTCATAGCACCTACATTAAGGCAGCTGAATCCCATTCACGTGATTGGATTCTTTTTCACTTACTCTTAGACTTCTGTAAGGTGGATGTAGCTTCTGAGTTGGTTATTGTAAGCAGTCTTTATAGCCTTCCTTTAAGATGAAATTAATTGTATCCTGAAAGTACTATTTAAAATAAGTCTGAAGATTTCCCCGTTGTTCCTTGTTGAATACACAAATCCAACACTCCTAAATACTCTTGCATAATTCTCAATGACCTCCTGCAGGTGAAACTCATTAACTGTTTTTCACTAGAGAAAAATTAAAATCTTACTTCAGCAGCCCTTCTGAAGATGATACACAAAACAGATGCAAAGTGGTATTAGCCAGTTCCAGGTACACCAACCTGCATCCACTAAAACAAACAAAATAAGTCCATTCTGTCTGTATTTGCCACCTTCCACACATTTCAGACAGCTAAAACATTGATACTTGACAATGACTGCTCAAATAACCAACAAAAAACAAGTTACATAGAAGTGGTCACCTTCTGAGCCAGCTAAACAGAATTTACTCCCTGAACTAGAAATTAATTTTCCTTAACCCAGTATACACACGTTGATAAAAACAGAGTTAGAGTTATTCAAAGAAAATAATTGAGTGGTCTTTTGGAGGTATGCTGAAAAATCTGTAATACAGAGCTTGCCCACTAAAAATTATGCAGGTGATACAGAATACACTTACATGTACAAAATTCATCCTATTGTGTGACTGTGGAAGTTAGTATGACAGTTTCCACTTTAGTAAAAAAGAAAGGCATATGCAGAGACTAATTCAAAATAGGTAGACTGAAAGGCTCTTGGCACATGTTGTTTTTCTTCCTGCTTGTTACAGAGTTTGGATAAAATGAATTAAAAGCTTATCGTTCGAGCCTCTTTCCTGCTTGTTCTCCTCTGTGCGTATGAATCTGTGTGTGAGTATCGGAGGTACGTGCACACAAGTTGATAACAATATAAAGGTCCTACAGCAAGAGCTTTCTGACACAGTACACTTGTATATTCATACAGTCTTCCATACCCAATAAGTAGCAGTGATTTCTTTAGAACTGACACAGGTAGAAGCATATCACTCTACAGCAAAAAAAAAAAAGGCAGGATTAAGTTGTTATACATATAAAGATATCATGTAAATTAGATTTAAATAACTTTGTCTGAAATTATTAGCCTATCATTGTTAGCAACCACTTTTGAGAAAAACAGGTTTTCTAGCCTTTCATATTGACTTAAGTAAACCACTGGCCTCAGTGCCTTTAAAATTCAATTCAAATCTGTAATGAGTCAGACCTGTGGAAAGGCCTGTTCAGAATGAACAGTGACAACTTAGTTGAAATGCTGCTCATGCCATGGAAACAATGAAGTGTGACATTTTGTCTTTTACATCTGGCAACAAGTTTACTGGGAAAGAGTCATTTATTCTGTTTTTCAGAAAGGTAGCAATATGGATAGAAATATTAATCATTTACTTTGGGGGAGTGCAGACTATTTCTTTGCCTTTTTCACAAGTATATTCAGCTGTTTTCTATACTTATTTGCTACCTTAAATATTCATGTATTTTTAGCTTTTCTTACATTGAAATCTATATATAACCACCTCTGAAAATCTTCTGTGACGTTTAAGATACTTCTTTAAAAACCATTTTTCCTTCGGTTGAATGCTAATCTTGAAAACACGTCTTTCATTTTGCCTGTGTTGAGGTATTTACCCAAGAATAAAAGAAACTAGAAGCATGTTTATAAGACAAGGCAACTGTTTCAAAACGTTCAGTGACTTCAGATTTTTTGTTATTGTGAATTAGTCTTTTTTTTTTAATGTGACTTAATACTAGCATGAAATTACAGATACCTTTTGCACATGCTAGTTTGTTAACAAAATAATACACTTAGACCATTTACGCCTCTACTTTCCAGAAAGATTTTAATTTCTTACTCAGATTTCCCCAAGCCCTATTAATGTATTTTTTAATTTGGTGCTGTTTTGTACAAGATAATGTAGAGATGTGAAGTTTCAGATTTCTCGTTAATAGGGGGAATTTTAAGGATTAACTGCAATCTTGCATTCTGATTTTTCACACCTTAGATTAAAAAGCTATTTTCAAAACTTGCAAGGACTGAAAGTCAAATTCTGTCTTCCCTCCGTTCCATGATATAACTTTTCATTAGACACGGGGCAATATATGTACATCTCTGCTCTGCCTGCAGGTCTGTTCTTTCAAAGTGCAATAATGAATGCAGTAATTTAGGACTACACATGGAATGCAGTAGTCATTGCATGTAGCATGCAAGTAGAATTGCTCATGCTAGAGACCAGATATGCAGGCAGTGTACTGCAAAAGTAATGCAGAAGTGTACAACCAAACCATTGATCCAAAACAAACAAGGAATACGGATGTATCAGCTGGTCACCCAAGCCTGAAATAAGAGCCCTGCTCCAATCCTCATTTCTGAAAGCTGTTTCTGGATCCTTCAGAAGCAATATAACTGGATAATTTTATATTTACGGATCTTCAGAAGCAATAGAAGATTTAAATAAATGCATTCTAAGCATATTTGAACTCAATTCTCCATTCTGAATGGTTCAGCTCAAAGATCTTATGCTCCAGGCTACAAATTGCTTGTTGATTGTTCCTTGCATGGCCTTAGCAAATGACAGGCGACTGTAATCAGAAAGGACTCTAATCAGTAGGAGAGTTTCACATGTGCTATCACTTATGCATGCTATTGTAGGCAATCATTGCTGCTAGAATTAGAAAATCCTTCAAATAAAATATCTGTTACAGCCTTGCTCAGCTATTCAATTACATAAACAAAAAAATACAAGGAGCAATTTAGACTTCAGGTCATGGTTTGTGTACTTATTTTTGCAAAATACAGATTTGATATCAGTAAAACGTTTGCTAATCTGAGCAAATTATGCTGATTTTTTTTATTTTGAATAGAAAATTTTGTTTCTTTAAATTACATTTCAGACTTTCACATTTCCACTTTTGCTCACGTTCTTTTATACTTGTGGTTTAGTTATTTTAAATTGCCCTTTAACAAAAAGTGAAAAATAAAATTTTCGAACTGAAATTTCAAAATATTACTTTTTCATGTCTTCTTAAATTTGGTATGTTGGTAGTCTTAAACTGCTCTTTACCACTGTTCAGTGCTGCCAATGAAAACTGGGAAACCCACAGGTTTTTTCAGTTTTTCTAAGTGGAAAGCAAAGCACTCAGAAGCTTAGAAATATAACAACTGAACATGTTTGTTCAGTCATGTACTGAATTTGGCTGGGACGATGTTCATTTTCTTCATAGCAGCCCATAGGGTGCTGTGGTTTAGGTTTGTGCCTAAAACAGTGTTAATAACACACCAATGTTTTGGCTGTTGCTAAACAATATTTTCACAGTGTCAAGGCCTTCTTTGTTTCTCACTCTGAAACCCCAGAAAGTAGGCTGGCATTGGGCAACAGATTAGGAGGGGGAACACACCCAGGACAACTCATCTGAACTGACCAAAGAGGTGAGCATGACCTTAGATGATCATGCTCAGCAATAAAACTAGGGATTTACTAACTCTGCTATTTAAACTGTTGTATTTAACATTATTATTGAGAAATAAATTGTCCTAATAAATAAAGTTAATTGGAAAATTCAAATTTTTGGTAGTCTGAATACTGAAAAAACAAATAAATCGAAAGTTAGATTTACCTGACAAAAAGTATCTCTAAGTATCATTAGTGATGATCTTCCTTCCCTCATTTCCAACTTACTGGTTCCATGGTATTCCATTTGCTTTTTTTTAGCAGCTTATTAACTTCTCTGTTCTCCATACATTGACACTCCTTGCTTCAGTACATTGCCAATATCCACCAATATCTTTGTCAGTGTATCTGAAAAACTGTTTTAAGAACTGCTCATTTGGTCCTAAAACCTGGAAGATACCTGCTCGATCTTTTTGTAAGTGAACAGTTTCCTCGGATAGTGCTGATTAGTAATTCTACAGTTCTAAAACCCCAAATGACTGAAAAATTTAGATTTAGAAGGAAAAAGAAGTCAAAATTTGTATCAGCTTTTCTTACTTCATTACAAAATTGTATTTGTGAGAGAGTATAAGAAAGTCAGCATAGTCACAGGTCAAATCAATTTCTGTTCAGCCAAACCTATGATTTTAATCAAAACAGAGATGAGATATGAAAAAGAGACTTTCTGGAAACCATTGTTGCAGCAACATGATCTGAGCATTACTTTTGCCTTCATTCAGGAACAGATACATATCACAGTTGCCTCAGCTCTTCTCCTGCAACTCCTACCTTGCCTTCTGCAGTCAGATCCCCTGATAGTACAGGAACACTGTATTCCATTCCAGAAACACTGTTTGCTCACAACATCAAGCTATAGATATGGCTTGTTATCGGGAGTTGTTCCAGACAAGCTCACAGCAGAATGAATACCCACCACATGTGTGCTACTAAAAACATGCATTGACAAAGCATTTCACAAATATGCATTTAAAAATGAATCCAATTTGTCTGGGACATGAGCACTCTTGCCAGCAGAAGGGTCATTAACAAAGAGCAGTAAAAGGCAAACATAATATCTGTCCTGAGAATCACCATTAGGTTCAACTCTATTAATTAGTTTAGAGTGAGGGTAAAAATGCATTAATTACATTAACACAGCACCTGAACTGGTGCTGCAACAACTACTGAAAGCAGAAATAACATGCCATCAACAAAACAGATTCCATTAAACAAAAAAAAGTGAGAGAGAGCTGGAGAGAAAATAAGGCAAAACATTATCAAAAATACTTCATTTTAAATCATTTAAATCATTAAATCATTTAAATCATTAAAAGAAAAAAAATACTAAAACCTAGGTATGATGTTTCACAAATCTACAATGCAGTATGTCAAAGTTGAAACATCATGTCAAAACTCACTAGGGTTACGGCTGTGAGAAGAATCTACTCGAAGCAGTGAGCAAAACTAAATGCCTAGGAGAGCAGAGGGTAGAGAGGAAAAGAATTTAGGCCAGGAAGAATTGATAAGAGCATCAAAATAACAAATAGCTAGGAAAGTCAAGATGATATGCAAAATTCATGATTCGGCAAACAGTGTAGTATTTTCAAAAACCCTCAGAGCACATTATTTTCTCTCAAGTGCATGAGATTTGCCTCTCGTCTATGGATGAGGAAACTTCTATGAGGGCTTGGTTTTTTAAAAACAAAAACAAAACCAAACAACTCTGTCATAATAGCCAATAGAATGGTGTGGAAAGGTCAAATACCTGACCTCAGAGCCACAACCAGAAGGTATTTCCTTCACACACGTACATACAACTTCATTCCTCTACACCTCAATAGAATACTGCACTTCAAAATTATAGACCCCTATTTCTCATGTCAATGAAATTGAGTTTCTTGCAGCCTTTTATTAAACTCATCTGAATGCTTACCTCTAAACGACAGTTAACACCTGACAAATGAATCTCTGCTAGCTGCTTGCCCCTCTTGGTGTCTGCTTAGCTACCTCACTGCACTAAATCCCTGCCCCTCTGTCTCAAAACTCCCACCTCAAAACATCCACTCCATGTCATCTGCATCCCAAGCTTTCTCACTCTCTACTGTTACAGAATCCAGCAATGCATTTTTTAGAACCAGAGGCGATAGTTGCAAGTTGTCCCATAGCTGCAGAGCCAATCCACATCAGGGAATGTCTGGGAATAACCAACAGCTCCACTCAAGGTCACGTACATGTTTGGCAACCAGCCTATCTTGTACCAAGGCAAAAGTAGTGCAGCAAGACCATCTATAGCCCATATATCATGCAGGCTGTTCAACAGTACCATTCACAGTATCATGTCATCTACGAATACTTTATCATATGCAGAAATTTAAACTAATATCAAGTTGGCAAGCAAGGTTTCCCAGCCTTTAGGAGCCCAACCCAGGCAAAGACAGTGTCACCAAGATGAAGGGAGAAAAACAGAAATAGACAATTCAACAGAGACTAAGTAGACATCTTTAAAATTCTTAATCACAAGAACAGCCTGAGTCAATAACATCCATGCAAGCACAGATATACCTTGGCATTCCAGGTGACTTCCTGTGAAAACTCTTTTATATATTTACTTCATTACTCTAAGCTCCTAAAACATGCATCAAGCATTGAAGAATGAGTTATATTGGGAAGATTAAGATGCACACTGTGACAGCAGACTACAGACCAAAAAGCAAAGATCTACACCCTCTCCCCAGTTTTGCTTATATTTTCCAGAAAAGGAGAAAAATACTTGTTTCAGATAATAGTAAACTAGCTTTTAGAAATGCTACAAGTTCAGATCTCACATTTGCAGGAGTCAGCACCTTCTGCTCTCACTGACTTTCTCTTATATGGTAGGACAGTCAGCATCTTTGAGGTTCTCGGTTCTCGGGTTTTTTGCTTGTTTTCTTAACAATCGTCCATATTTTATTATCTCTTAAAAGTGTAACTCTGTATTGACTTGGGCGAAGTTTTTAATTAAAAAAAAAGGAAGAAATGGACTAATCTTGGCATTCTACTGTCTTAAAAGCAGTTAGAAATCAACTTTGCTATTTCATTCTGTGGGTGCTTTCAATTTATCTACATTGATAATCTAAGATTACTGACCTTCCCCCTCTGCTTATCCCAATTTAACCCCTATAAAATATCACCTTTTTTAGAAGGTACAGAAATTTTTCTCACACAAAACAAATGTTTCTATAAATGCAGACCTGTGGCTCCACAACTAGGCTCACAAAATACCTTCCAATCAATGTCCGGACTGAAAGGAGGCCATCAAGACATTAATAAGGAGGTAACAGGTCAGAAACCCACCATTTATGAATCCTCCCTATATCAAATTTTCAAGCCCCAAAGCAGATTTAAGCCCATATCCCAAAGTAAAGAAATAAAATAGCCTGGCCAGCTGGGAAATTTTTCGAGGGAAAATTTACCAAGAGAAAAAAAAACATTCTTCATAACACAATCAGTTCATCACAAAGTGCAGCATATCTTCCTCCTCTAGGAAGATTAATTGTTTAATGTCTTTGCAAATGACTCTGTGACATAAAAAA
Organism: Stercorarius parasiticus; assembly: GCA_013396915.1. Classification (NCBI taxonomy): domain Eukaryota; kingdom Metazoa; phylum Chordata; class Aves; order Charadriiformes; family Stercorariidae; genus Stercorarius; species Stercorarius parasiticus. The sequence continues at coordinate 315,894 of VWZL01000114.1, read as the reverse complement.
AAAGAGTGTATTCCAGTTTCATAACCCAAGAGACTGCCTCAAATAGTTCATTACTTCCTTTATATTCTGGACATTTTTTACACAAGGGATATTGTTAACAATTTCTTTTTTTAAATTCATTTACATAGCTTCTAGGAATGAGAATCTGGTTTGGTCAGGGAAAAATTACAATACAAAGCAAGCTGTTTATGCAAGATGATTGTGATGATCTCTTACTGCTTTGGCCCATTGCCACTTTATTAAAAATGCACCTTTAGCATGTTCCTTATTGATTATTATCAGCAGTGATACACTAAAAACAGCATCCTGAGGCAGTTGTCTGATGAGGCTTTTTAATAAATGGTAAGCATATTTTTCTGAACATATAACAGCGTCCTCAGTATATAGCGTTATTTAATTCCTCATTATAACAGCAGTTTGACATTCTAGACTCAGACAGCATGGAAATATAGACTCATAGAATGGTTAGGGTTGGAAGGGGCCTTGAAAAGTCATCTAGTCCAACCCCCTGCAATAAATCGGGACATCTTCAACTAGATGCCCCATCAAACCTGCCTTTGAATGTTTCCAGGGATGGGGCATCTATCACCTCTCCCAGGCAACCCATTTCAGTGTTTCACCCACCCTGAGCAGGTTTCAGCTGCAGCAGTTACAAGCTAGATGTTAATACATTGCCATACAAATATTGTCATCGTTAGAGTCCCAGTATCAAAGAACAAGAGAACTAATTACTTAATGCGTGATTATTTTTTTTTTTCTGTTTTTATACACTTGGGAAAACTGGAGTGCTACTGAGTCAGCCCAGTACATATATAATTTAGGAATTACAGAAGGGAATCTCTGCCTGGAGAAGATTCTTTTTGTTGAAGTCTACATGGTCATTAAATATAGTAGGTTTTGAGTACTACAGGAAAATACACAGCCTCAACCTAATCACAAGTCCTACTACAGTTCAACAAGGTTAAGAAGAACGAAGGAGAGCAGATAGTCCTATTTGATTTAAACCTAAGTGAAAAAGTTGATGCAAGAGCTTTTTTCGCAATATAGTAGCTAAAGAAAATAACAACAACTCCCTAATGGCTGCTGAGAAGTGTTGAACTTTTGTTATTTTCTCTTTCTGATCAGTGCTATCAAGCAGCTTCTGCCCAGGGAAGCTTCTCTTCCTGAGGTGCTATTTTCTTTCTCAGCTAAATGACAAATCTTCCCTAGGAAAAGTAGCCATCAGTGTAAGGCATAAGACTGGTCTGTACAAAGTGTCTTTCATGTTACTCTTGTTGAGCCCCGCACATGGGTGGGCAGGAGCTCCTAAATCAGAGAAGTTTTTCTACCAAGATCCACAGCTCTCGTGACCTCCCAACTTTCAGATTGTTTTCCTTTTTAGTGTGTTGTACTTGCCAAGCACTGTCCTCCCTCAGAGGGCTGAAGGAACTTGTGATGCTGCAGAGTCTCCCAGTGCCTCTGTCTCCACATGTGGGACAGAACATCACACTACCACCTCCTATGGGCCATATTTCTGAAGTTAGTTCCTGACTCAAAACGCTTCTTAGAAATAAATATAAAAATAACTTAAAAATAAACATGAATTGTTGTTACCTAGCTCTTATCATTTAAATGAATAATGCAGTTAAATAGTATTTTAAGCATTGAAGGCAAGCTCACCATTCTTTAAGCAAAATAATAATACAGCATGTCTCTCCACTAATGCTTTTGTTACAGCTGGGGTGATCCTAAAATACAAAGGATCAGTGTCATTCAGTTTTATGTTACAGGTTCTAGGAAAGAAGAAGAAAAAAATATCTCTGAGGACACTATAACTTCCTATGAACCTCTTTAACTGCAAGAGTACAGAAACTCACAGACAATAGTGACAAGTGGTGTTCCCCAGGGGTCAGTGCTGGGTCCAGTGCTGTTCAATATATTCATCAATGACCTGGATGAAGGGATAGAGTGCACCCTCAGCAAGTTTGACAATGACAAAAAGCAAGGGCAAGTGTAGGGTGCTGCACGTGGGGAGGAATAACCCCATGCACCAGTACAGGTTGGGGGCTGACCTGCTGGAGAGCAGCTCAGTGGAAAGAGACCTGGGAGTCCTGGTGGACAACAGGATCACCATGAGCCAACAATGCGCCCTTGTGGCCAAGAAGGCCAATGGCATCCTGGGGTGCATCAAGAAGAGTGTGGCCAGTAGGTCGAGGGAGGTCATCCTCCCCCTCT